>PNEQ01043556.1:0-59868 GCA_003012365.1 Medauroidea extradentata | reverse complement strand
GGGGGGGGGGGGGACGGTTAACGGACTACCCTGCGTGCACAGATGTAGGCAAGGTCCTCCACCAGGGAGTGAGCTGGGATTGGCGGAGCTGCGAGCAGACCCACCGCCCCTGGACCAGAAAAAGGCGAGGCCCACCAGCCGTCGCCTTCATCCTCCCCCTCTCCCAAGTTCGGCACAATGGAGAGGCGAATGTATCATAATTGAATCTGACAGGTGAGCGAGTCCACATGCCCCAGAGGAAAGAAAAATAAAAACTTTTTTTAAAATGTAAACAGCTAACGTACGGGGGAAAACAAAGGAAAAGAGAGGGCGAGAGATATGGGCAGTGAAGAGAAAATTAAAGGTCGTGGAAAAAAAAAAAAAAAAAGGAAGCTGCAGAAGCGGGGGCTGAGAGGGGTGGCACAGGGGTATGTGCTGCTGCAGCTGACAAAAAGCCAATAGCAGGCCGGGTTTTGTTGTTTCATTAGAGCGCGCAGGTTCATTACGTTGGCCGAGGGGTTCTGGGACACACAAACACGCCCTTCCCAACACCCCCATTAAAGCTCCTGCTAAAACCTACATAAACATAACGTATATACTAGTATCATTACCACCTCATCGCAAGCAGGCACCACAATTAAAAAAAAAAACATTACATTTTATGAAATAAAGAACGAATAAAATAATTGCTTGCCGACATACTATATTTTTCCAGTTAACGATGTGAATGTACACGAGATGGTTGCGAACCATTCTTGAGTTAAATCTCACAACTTTCAAAAAGTATTAAAATCCAATTCGGTTTGCAAAGAAATCAGAGATCCAAGAGTTTCTTTGAAAAACAAACACATATCTTTGGATATTTTAGGTCTCCATCGATATCTACAAATATGAACCACGGCGGGAAAGATGTTATACTCTATCTTGATTGGAAAAAAAATATAACTAACTAAAAGAAAGAATCTAGGACAGTGAATTGCTTCAATACTTAAGTCAAATCCTGAAGGATCACAACGGTCAAGCGATTAGAATGCCATCCTCCTCGCCGCTACCTACTATTTAGGCGTGACTTCAGTCAAATCCTAGTACAGTTCTTCATAAATCCTAGATTAAAATACGCAATAGATTCTTCCGAGACCCACGAGTCCTTGACTTCAGCGAACAAAGGCACACTACAGTTCATAATCTCAAGTTTGTTAGGATCTGTGTGTGCTACACTTTACCGACGGGAACTTAAAAATGGAAAATATGTATACAAGAAAAGGATAAAATCAATTCACTTAATCGTGACTTGCAATGTAAGGAGTTATGTTTCCCAGCTGCTCCACATTATCTTACGAGAGATAACTATTTCCGAGTTTCAATATCGTTCAAGGTGCATAGGGACGACTTATAAATATAAATGAAAATGTGCGTCTACAACGTCTTTATTCCTAGAAGCTAGAGGAGTAGACATCTTTATTATGGAATATTTGGAACCTTCCATCCTGCACCTGTACGATTACATCCCCGTACAACGCATTGCACAGAGGTAACGGAATATCTGATAACGCAGACTTGTTGCTCCCTCGCGTCCATGACTTTAGGTGCACTATAAAAAAACTTCGTGAATAGTAATGGATGTTTTTAACCTATATACAGAATATGGGGCACTTACCATACTTCAGTTTACAAACAGACCACATGGTTAGCATTGTTACCATTCAAGTCTGGCAACATCAGCACATATTTTACTGTGTCATTAAATATAAGGTAAACTTACCCTACTTCATGAAATTAAGGGTTTCGAACTTCAATAACAGAAATATGTTAAATATTTTAATTGTGATCTTATATTTGATACATTGTTCACTTGTTTCCGAAACTACACGAACCTGATCTCTGATGGTAATATAGCGAACTAGCTGTACAGATCCTTCCCAATATTGTGAAGTCCGCAAAATGGTTTATCACGATATGTGGTCAGTTAAGCTATAAAAACGCAACCAATTATGAAGAATACCTTTTTACTATATGCTTCCTTAATCTACGTGGTAAATTCATAAATAGCTTGTACAGGATGGCTCCGTACCTACACTTGAAAATCTTTGCTGCTAATTGCGAAAGAAGAAAACACTTCAAACCACATCGCCGTAAAAAAAATCAGATTCTAGAAACACAATTTTCGGGGGCCCTCAAAAGATAAGCTATTTCAGAAGACTGCTGTACAGAAAAGAACCAACCGGATTCGAAAAAAAATATGTACAGAAACATGTGCTTGCATTTTCACTACACTTGTCATAAATATACTGATACGGTCACCGCTTGAACTCCCATAGGAAAAAAATATTATTTAGTAAAGCACTGCACTCCAGTTGAGCGGCTTGCACTATACTACATAAGCTGTTCAGTGGCGTCCTTATTGCTCTACTGATTCTGTGCCTCGCACACAAAGACAAACAAAAGCGGACCAATTCCATTATTACGGCATATAAGGATAATAGCAAGCGAACGTTATACTAACAAAGAATATTAATAAGTAACTCCTCATTTAAACTAAAGAAATATTCTGTTATTGCAATCCTCTTTCCTACGCTTCGTCGCTATCTCTGCTGACGACGAATTCAATTTGAAATCTCGAAACTGCGTTTTGGTGCTTTTTAATTACAACCGTTTTCTGCGACTGCCCTTCGGAATACTGGCGAATTTCCTCTCTCCGTCTTCCAGCGATACCGTGTGTACGCACGTGCTGGTGGGCGAAGATTTCCTCAATATTAATGAAAATTTTTTAAATTATTCATTTTTTCCCGTGACACAGCAGTTTCTTGTTTGAACTAAGCGGGCAGCGGGAGGAAGGGAAAGAGACCGAACGAAGGAAGGTATAGAGCGGACGTACAGCCGGCCATGTAAATGACTGCCTGAAAGCGAGCGAGATTCCAATTAGAAGAGACATTCATAATTCACGAATTTAAAGCTGTTTCAAATGCAAACTGGCTTCCCCCCCCCCCCCGTCTTTTCCTCTCACGGACAGCTGTATTTATAAAGGCCTCCAAGGGCAACTCTTTCTCCGATGACACGCCATCTATGTGTAAAAAAAAAGCGGGAGAGTGATTAGTTTGCAGTTTCGTAGAGAAAAGCTGAAATCTGGCCACGCAGCACGTTATTTTCTGCCGAAATATTCTACTTGTGTAGTAAAGACTGCGTAAGGGAATAACATAATGGACGTTCCGCTTAATCGGTTCGCGATAGATAAACAACCTTATGTCAACTCATAATATGTTTATTTCAAAGCGACTGCCTAGGTAAACGTTTGCGGACAGACGCGGTCCGTGTTCACTGCACATGCTTCTGGGAAAAAACAAATGAAAATCCATTACGTGTTCCCGCCTTCGTGGATACTGTGTATGAGAGAAGGCCGGGTTGAAGGTTGGGCCGGTGGCTGGACTAGCGAGACATGTCTGTCGCCGAACCAGCCTGAGGTATGGGTGAGAGTGAGTGAAGCAGCGACGGAATGAGAGAGGCAGGGGGAAACGGGAGTTCGAGAAAACCCGCCGACCAACGGTTACATCAACCACCTTCACACAAGCGAATAATCCGGGACCGAACCCACCGATGATCGAACCCGGATCGCCTAGGTGGGAGGCGAAAGTACTGATACCTCGACCATACGGCGCCTTTGCACGTGCTCCTACTGAGTCCAAAAATAAATGTATATTTGTTTACGATAGTTAAAATTTTAGCAAAAAAAATTACACATATTAGGTAAGCTCGACTTGAACTGTAAATACAATATAAAGATACTTCATAGTAGTTAAAATTGTAAATACTGTGAACTGCAGCGTTAAATGACGAAAAAATATATTGTTAATGCCTAAAATATTGGGCTACAAAAATTATTTTTGTGGACGACCTATAATGATAATGTATTTAAGGGTATTCAAGTGGGATAAGACATAATTTTATGTTTGTATGAAATAGTGTTAGTATTATAGACGATACATGTGAGTACAGTTTCCTCTTACGAAACAATTTTAGCTGGCGTAGTTCTCTCATAACGGTGTATAAAAGTCAAAATTTGCATGTTCTGCTGCAATGCAAATAGTGAAAACCAATTGACTTACATGCGTTAAATAATTCACAGTGAAATAACATACTACGTAATAAAACATTTGAAAAAATCCCGCGAACAGTTTTCGTATTTAAAAAAAAAAATTGCTGAATTTGCTACTTTTTTTCTGTACTCTTGCGATTTTTTTTTTTAAATTCAAAATATTACGTTGAAGGTTTTTAATGTTTTATAGCATAACTAATGGGCTGTAAGTTCACAGTGAAGTATTTTGTTTAAGTGGGTCAGTTGGTTTTCACTATTTGCATGGCACTGTAACATGCAAATTTTTACTTTGACACCCCATTATTAGAAAACTATGAGAGCTAAAATTGTTTCGTAAGATTAAAATGTACTTCCAAGTATCGTATACAATACTAACAATATTTCCTATAAATATAAATTTATGATTTTATCGCACTTGAACAGCCTTAAGGTGGCCGCCTGGTTGGGCGCATGTTGCGCGACCGAGACTGTGACGTGCACAAGCGGTAAGGACGACACTGTACGCGCTCCACTCCTCATCCTAGCCTCTAGGCGCAAGTCACAGAACTGAGTGCAGTCTTCTCGCCGATAAATAACCTGTATGAGACATTCAGCGTTGATCTTATTACTTTACGAAGTGATTTTGAAAATAAAGGTATATTGTACATTTCCATTTTTCGCTAGGTTAGGTTACATTGGTAAGATTGGGTTTAGGTTGGTTATACTTAGGTTCGGTTATTTTACCATTACGTTGTCCATTTTCGTTAGGTTAGGTACGGTTAGGTTACCTAACCTTACTTAAGAACTTAACATTACTTAACCTAACGAAAAATGGAAAACTTAATAATAGTAAAATAACTTAGCCTAACCTAACTTAACAAACAAAAACCGAAATATTCTAACTTAGAAAACTACAATTTTATTTACGTACTGCTACTAACGTCTATAGAAACATTTTTAATCAATCAACTATACCTCTAAAAATCAATAGTTTGGCCGGTACGCGATGAGTAGTGATTCTTGATATTTACCGAAAACAAATATGACATAGTATTCGTGCGCTGGTCCGCACAGAAATAAAGACATACATTTGTATTATAGAAAGAGTTTTCACACAAATAAACGTCACTGAGGTTGTAAAATGTAATTTTTGCATGGAAGTTAAAATGTGCTTCATCAGCGCATCAGTAGACACCGAAGTAAATTTACTGGTATATGGTAACAGAGTTGGAAGAGGGTGCGGGATGAATTACAACATAATCACAAAGGTACATGTGGCAACTGGAAAAGGGAAATATAATACATACGGGTAATAAACTAATGTTGACACAGAGGGTTGCGAAAATAATAGGAGATATGAAAAAAAGGCGACGAGGAGTATACGTACGTAGATACATAAAAAAGACGGAAGAACAGATTGGCTGCTGGTGCGGGATTGACATTTCCAGCGCAATGAATTGTGTCCTGGCTCACACACGGCGTTCGACGGGAATTATGGTTACGGAGAGAAAGAGAGGCGGAGAACGAAAATCCAAAATAGGAATGAGAGACGGAGTTGAAATATGTTCCTTGCAGATCAAAAACGTCGAAAGAAGTACCTACTGCTGGGTAGAAATACAGACTGCAGGGCTTAATTTTATCTCGCTCTGGCGAGTATTCGAGTTGGTGAAATCATGCGAGGGTGCACAGCACAGCAACACTGAAACACCCTTAACACCAACAAGTACAAGAAGATGAACTGGAGAAACAATCATACTTTGATTCATGGGCGTGTTTGGTAAGAGGATAGTATAAGTGAGACAGAACGGTTTTGCCGGAAGGAGATTAACTACTCTCGAAGAGTCTATAATTCATAACGAAATAAATTAAAAACCGTCTTTATTTTAAAATCGCAGACAGCGTAAAACTATTACTCTAAAGAAAATAACATGTTTTAAATTACAATTTCAACCCAGCAGATGTCCTTAAGATTATTTTTTTAAAATACATATTTTGTGCCATCTCCTCAACACATACGAAAAAAAACACAAGCACACAAATCGCGGGACTACATAATAAAAAGGTGTACACACGTAGCAAGATGATGTGAATTAAGGCTTTCCCCATTCCCTTGTCACATCAGAATGTCGGTGTCTGTTCCCTGTTCGTTTTAATTAGTGCTCTCAATTATAAGCATTTAATTCCTTTCCGTGGACGCCAATCGTGGAAAAAGGGAGAGGGGAGGCAAAAAAAAGGAGAGAATTAAAAATTTCGATAGACTAATAAAGTTAAATGTAATAATTACGGCGAGTGTAAATGTATACAATAATCAAAGCCTTTAAAGTAATAAGTAGTGTTGTCGCAAGAAGGTAACTACAGTTTCCCACTTTAATTACTGTTTATCGAAACTACAGCAGTTAGAGAAGTGTGTCCAATGTTTTGTGAGCAGTAACGGAAGCGCCTCTGGCGTATTCCGCGTCTTAAAAAAGTTTTGTGAGCACGAACCTATTAGTAATCATAGCAGGCAGCAACAAAATTTAACGAGATTAAACAAGTTCGAAGTGCTTGCTTACAATAAACTTTTTCGTAATGTACGAAGACAACTCCGTTTTACACATCCAAAACAATTCAGTAGGCTGGGCTAATACTAACAAAATGTAAGTCCCTTTCACACATAATAACTGCGCTGAAGCCAATATTATGGCATTACAGTTGCCATGCACTAAAACCAATCGATTGTTGTATATAGGAACCACATTCCTCTTACACAAGAGTTTCGTTGTCGGAACTACCTGGAGAGTTCCAACAACAATATGGTATTTACACGTCAGAATATGTTCTGTAAAAGAAATGAACAGAAAACAGACACTGACATCAGCTCTCATTGTTATTTCTAAGGAACAAACTGTTGTAGGAACACTTCAGATAGTAACGACGACCAAACAAGACTGTTGTCCTCATTATAACAGAAGTATGGTACCTACAGTAAAACTTTATTTTCAGTGTGACAGTTTCCGTCTGCACGGGTGAAGTATCACTCGTTCGAATCTGAGAATGAAGTTATATGCACTTATCAATATATAGGTATATTAAGGAAAAACGTGGCTAGCAAATTAGACTACCGTTAATTTTTAAGGTCACACAATAGCACGGAACCTTTCAGGGCAGAATATAAGTGGTTTAAGAGTGGGTGCAATAAACAAATTTCACGAGAAAAACACATCTCATTGTACAAGTTGACATGTTCTGCACGTATAAAAGAAGCGTATTTGCCGCATCAATAATTTCTCCTCAAATTTCACTTTTAGACTTATGAAACGGGTAGACTACATTTCAATACTGCAAGTAATAATAGGCGTGAAAAGTGTTTCTGTTTAATATATCGGCTGCTGCTATCATTAATTTAAAATGCACATCCAGAAATTAAAATAAAACAAAATGTCGCCAGAAATGAAATGTACACAAAACTTACTCTAGAAATATTACAAAGGAATTACGCAGTCGTTTCTTTGCTAATGGGGGGGGGGGGGGGGAGCTGGAGGGGAATGAGAACTTACCAACACGAGGAAATCTCAAGGTGTTTAATAAAAGCCGCAGTCAGCAGCAGTACTGCAGCGGCCTCGTTCCCAAACGTTTATGCCCCGCGACAGGACGCAAAACGCGCAGATTAAGTATTCAAATTGAAAACATTCCGCGCAACTTCTCCCATCTCGCGCCGCGCTTACGGCGGCAGCAGTACTACGTTCATCGCCGCAGATATGGGCGTGGAAGGGGTTAGGGAAGTTTAAGGGTGTTCCGGTGGGAGAAAATAATAATTTTACATTTTTATGGAATAGTGTTAATTTTGTAGACAGTAATTGTGAGTATAGTTTCCTCTTACAAAATAATTTTAGCTCGCATAGTTTTCTCATAACGGTGCGTAAAAATATAAATTGGCATGTTACGCTGCCATGCAAATAGTGAAAACCAATACACATATTTAAATAATATAATTCACTGTTAACTAGCATTCACTGAATTACGTAATAAAACATTTAGAAACCCACAACGTAACATTTTGAATTAAAAAAAAAAAAAAAAACCGCTAAAGTACAGGAAAGAAGCTGCATTTTTAGCAATTATTATAAAAAAAAGTTCACTGGAGTTTTTTAAATGTTTTGTTATATAGCTCATTATTATTAATTTCACTGTGAATCACTATTCAGCTGAAGTAAGTCAATTGGTTTTTACTATTTTCATGGCAGCATAACAGGCAAATTTTGGCTTTGAAGAAACTGTGCCAGAAAACTATGAGAGTTGAAATTGTTTCGTAAGATGAAACTGCAATAAAATGTATCGTCTACAAAACTATTTCATAATAATATAAAATGTTGCTTTATATTACTTGAACACACTTATGGGGATTAGGTAACTTCCAGGTCGTTACCTTATATTTGTGCAGAAGTCTGTCCAATTATTGTATGATTAGTGGCAAGTCACTTTATTTCGATGTTTTTGTGAACTCATTAAAAGAAAAAAAAAACATATACAATGAAGAAAGTCTGTAGGAAAAAGGTTTGCATAATTGGATATTGTAAGACGTCTACGAAAATACATTTTGCTTTTTTTTTTGTAAGTGTGAAAATTAATTTGAAATGTACAAATACCCGCGTGATTAACAGCATTATATTTCAGATACTGAATTTTTCAAGTAGGCAGTATTTCGTTGTCACCAAACATTTAGTTCAGTAATTCGTTAAGTATTTCTGACATAGACACCAAGTTTCACTTCGTTATAACTGCACTTTTTTGTGTTTATTTATTTACCGGTAATCCATATAAAATATACAATAATGAGCTGGAAGCTACCCAAATCTTTAAAGGTATGGAAATGAAGCTAAAAATTGTGACGAACGTGCTTTACGATCACCTAGCACGATTTTCTCGCCATTATATTTCGTGTACTGGACGTGATCTGCAAACAAATACATATCTCATAGAGAGAGAACCCGAGGGTAGGAGATTATACCTCGACATTAGACTGACTGGGTGCCTGCAGGCGTCTGACATTTCCAAAAGGCCCTTCGATGGAGAAGCGACGGGATACGAAGGAGAGGGAGACAGCTACCCAAATGCGAAAAATCCGGGGACGGACGCCGCCAGGAATCGAACCCGGATCGCCTTGACATACGGCGAGTGAGCTACCCACTGCGCCAACTATGGACAGACACACAAATGGAACGTAGCATATGATGTAGAGCTAAGTGTGTGGGCCTTGGAGACCGAAGGGAGAAGAAATGATCAGTCATATCGATACATGGTAAAAGTTGTCTAACACAACATGTATAATGTGAATGTCGTCTGTCTAACCATAATATAATTTCTCAATATACCTACAGGAACAACTGATTGCACTTCGAATCAATAACTCCGTCGTACTGCTGCGTGATAAAAACAATGTCAGCTTGACCTCAGTATAGACTGCCAATGCTACACCTGTGTATTTCTCTCTCCTCTCTGCGTCAGCTTGTATTTAAAAAAAAAAGGGGAGGGGAAGACTGATACGTCTTGGGGAAGGGGAAATGTAACAGACTCCACGAAATCCGACAAGTCGTAAAAGCTAGGGGGGAAGTGAAGATCTCCTTGGTCATAAAGTAATGAAGGCACGCGGCCCGGCAGTAACCGAGGCAGTCGTGCCCTGAACCGAGACTGGGAGTGCCTCGCCGTTAAACCAGCATCTATGAGGGAGTGAGAGAGAGCGGCGTGTGTGTGGTAGTTTTACGGTAACCAACACATGTCTGTGCATGCGAGTCCCCGCCTACTCACAAGGTTGTAGAACGTCACGGTCAGATCTGTAGCTGAGCGCCAACAGAACGGCCCGGCTGAATACACGCGGACCTAAAAACACTCGGTAATCGGACTCGAGTAACTGCAAATAAACTAGTAGGTGATGTTTGTGAAACAGCCGTTAGCACGGCCAGACCTGCGCGCGCATCTTCCCCCCCCCCCTTGCGGCGCCTACCCTTCTTCCAAGTGCTCAGACATGCACAGCCATCTGCCGGTTACAGTATACGAGGACCTTGTGGGGCAGAAGTACCCAGCACTTACGCTCGAGCCGGCTTTACTGCATCACTCGCAGTCTACGCTGATCGACAAAGAGGGAATTTACGAGCGCGCGCACTTCAGCTGGCATTGTGCGGTACAAGAGCTGTTCAGCACACACCAGCCCGTAATAAAAGTGCGTCAGGGAAGAATAGCGGACAGCCCCAGTGTTCGATTTCCTACGGAAATCCACAAGCGAGTTATTTCCCCACGCCCAACTTTCTCGGCATTGTAGGACACGCGGGTTCCAATAGTTAATGCCTCGATAGGCGAGCAGCAAGAACAACTGGCAACCCGCCAATAATAGCATGAAAGGAGGTGCTAGTGAAACACAGCATGACATTATGTATTAAAGAGAACTACGCAGAAACCGGCTTCAATGTGCATATACATAGCTGAAACGCGAGATAATGCTACGGCAGCGAGCACTGACAATATTTCATTACGTTTCTAAGGTGGCAAAAGAGATAAAAATATATTTGAAAAATAAAAAAAATAGAACTTTCGATGTAATTGACACAGTGACCTTTTTTTCCCCAGTCGGGTAAAAATCACTAAGCTATCATAAAAAAATGTTTTATCACAGATTTTATACTGCCGATTGCACAGCAAAAGAAATTACATCACATGACGCATTAATAATACTTATTAGTGTCGCACATCTCCAAAAAATGCTTCGGAGTTGCGAATTACAAGGTATTCAAGAAGAAAGGCGCGTTATTTAGTTATGCTTAAATAGAAGACACGCCACTCTAATATGACAAAACAAGTCGCGTAACACAAATACAGAAATTATTGTATATTCCTCACGGATAATAATTTGAGACAAATACATCATTTAATTATTTTGCCTTGCTAAGACATAAATAAAACATAACTGAATCCACGCATTCCTGTAAAAGTTGTAAACTAACATGACCAACAAAATTAAAGAACCGAGAACCGCTACCGAGCATTGTCTTTACGTAACAAAGTTTAATGAAAATCTTAATTTAAGGTAATGAGTCGGACAGTTCATTTCACAGTATGACTGCACTGGTAATTACTAGCAGGAAACTCAGAAAGAGGGAGGGGGCGAGAAATGGAGGATTGCTTATCAGGATGTCCACTGATATTCAGTTTTGGAATTCCCTGACTTTTCCCTGTTTTTCAGGTAATATCTGTTAATTTTCCCTGACCTAATATCGGCAAAACTGGTACTTTTTAAGGCCTGCATCAGCCAAATGGCTAGTGTGATCGCTTCACAGTAACCGGTCACTCCTGTATTCTGCTTGTGAAAATAGTGCTGGGACTTTGAGGAGATATCTCAAGGATATTATCTTAATCCTGTTTAATCCCAATCTTAATCCTGGTTATTCCCAACTTCCTTCACCCTCATCGGTGCTCAAGACCCAAAATGTTACAAGCTGCCCTAACTTCTTGGCTAAATTAGTATCTTTGATTCCATAAGTTTACATCAACACAGCGCATTTGAAATAAATAGCTTTAATGTAACAACATTAAAAGAATTGGATAGGCTACATGCATTTGAATCACAGACTACATACTCAATATGTTGAATAAAAGAAGAAAAACAATTTTATACCAAAAAAAAAAATTAATCAGGTTTCCCAGCAGTGAATGTAATCAGAAGCGCTTACAAATTGATTTACTGCGATAACTAAATTATAATCGTTTAATTATTCAGTACTAAAAAAATGTTTATTCTGGGCTGTTTTGTATCATTTTTCCCTGACCCAAATGAAAATTCCCTGATATTTCCCTGACTTTTCCCTTATAAAAAGCAACACCCAGAGCCGCTTCCGAGAAAGTAATCCACGAAAATGAAGGCGAGCATGTGATCGGAAATAATGATCAACATAAGATAAAATTCCACCGGTTAAAATACCATTTAACGTAATTGCTGATCGGTACTACTAACCTTCGCCATAAAAAAATCGTCATTTCGCTTCAGCCTAACTGTACATAGTAGTGGTGGCTTTAACTGTAATTTATTTTAAAAAGTTCAATGAAAGTGAAATAATCCAGGCACTTAATTTGCATTGTACATGCTAGCGTGCAAAATAACGCATAAGCTAGAGACCGGGAAAATTAGCGGGTTCACTGACCTGCAGGCTAGCCTTCAAGAATACATGCGAACTCAAGCAGACAACAGCTGTTCGTTGGCTGCTCACTAACGCAGTAGAATGGGCCCGCATTTAGTTACATTATTATTACTGGCTCATCGACTTCAAGGTGTTGTTAAATATGTCAACGGCCAATTGCGAAAGTGGAAGGAACTTGTAGTTGCTGGAATCCTAGCTTGTGACTGAAAGAAAACGCGAATTTTTCAGGTCTCTATACGCATAACACAGTAAAGGAAATATTTTAATGCTTTCCAAATCCGTAAATCGTTTCAACTATGGAGATGCAAGTAAAGCAGGCTTAAAAAATTAAGACAGAAATCATGAGTAAATTTTATCAATCAAATCTGTTAAAACTCGTTTCTAGTGCGCATACATTTCATGTGCCCTATGTTTCACATTGTTACAGATTTTCTTGTGTAGTGGATTTTGCCCATCACACAATCGAAGTTAATCACGGTTAATTCTTTGTATATATAATGAGACGGCGCGGTTAAGGCCACGAGCCATCATCTCTACTGCATTAACGATATATTTTTTTTTTATTCCTAATCGAAAGTAAATATCAAAACTGTTGCACAGTTTTGTTACAAACTGTTTGCAGTATGTGGCCAATTTTTTTATACAAAAAATTATATATATTTGGCTAATTGCATTATTAATGAGAATTTCCTTAATTACATAATTAGCTGATACCATTTTGTATTTTGTTTTGAAAAAAAAAAAATAGTTAATATATTATATACTGTTTCTTAAGAGGCCGTTCCGGTGTTTCAGGCGTATGTAACCCGTATTAACCCCATATAAATCAAGGCTAATTTTGCTTTCGTTATAGCAACAAGAGTATTACACTTATCAATATTATCTTCGCGCTTCATCAAAGATACAATAGTTCTTATTTTCGCTGCGTCCTGCAAAATCAAGAATAACAAACGGTTACATTATCAATGTGATACAAAAGAAAGTTTTGTAAAATTTGTAGTCAACCATTGTTTATACTTGACTTCGGCGAACGCAGTGAAAATAGGAACGACTGTGTCTCTTAAAAACCGCGAAAATAATATTGATACGTGTAATACTCTTACGAAAATAAAATTAGCCTTGATTTATATGGGGTTAATGCGGGCTGCATAAAAGCGCCTGAAACACTGGAACGTCCTCATAACAAAACTGTGTAACCATTTTGGATATCTTCTCACGTTTAGGATTTAAAAAAATAACTATCGCAAAAGCAGTAGAAATGATATATCATGGTATTACGGACACGTAAGGAGGGAAACTTCGGTTTGTTAATTTTATCATGCTTGCTGAAAATCTATGGCAGAAAATAAAATCACAACAGCGCATCACAACTATTAACGCGAAATAAAGGTGGCATGGACAAATCCGAACGTAGTAGCTAACTTTTAACCATCTACGCTTTATAACAACCTGTGATTAATATCACCAGGTCAATTGATATACTTTCGACCAATCATGACCAATTTTAGATTTCAAGTTCAGCGTGAAAATTATCCAAGTAAAAGATAAACGTTTATATCAAGCAATAATTAATTATATTAACATAATATATGTAAAAGAACTTATTAACTGGTATGGTTACAAAAATGTTATATAGTCAAACCTTTATCTCATTCAAACACACAAATACATTTACGTAAAATAACCACATGATATTAGTAAGAATAATATATATATATTCACCATTTCGTTACGAATGTAAAATGTTTAGAATATAAGCACTGCACTTAATATGGAAACACTGTTCTGCTGTAATAGTTACCACGATGATTTGAAAACCATTTAAGCTTAACACATTAACAGTAAAAAAATTTAAATTTAATAAATATGTAATGCCAAAACGCTTATACGTAAGTTCTTTAGTTTTGTCTTCTAAATTGTATGTGTGCACGATTATTTTCCTGAAGTTTAAAACCGGATTGTCAAAGCCTGCATTATTTCGTCCTTAGTACTAGTTTGCTCCTCGTGTTCTAATAGGCCCTGTCTGGTGTCCTATTTCAGTTCCCAAAGGGGTCTTTTCTTTGCTTCTATTTCTCGCTTTTCTTTGGCTTTTAAATCTGTAATGTGTCTTGCTCCTCGCAAATACATTTCTCACATAAAAGATTGCTCTTTTGTTTACATAGGTGTTGCGTGATAACTGAGCACTTTTGATTCATTGGTCGATATTGCAAAAGATTCACGATAACAGATGTAACCAAATTTGTAATTCCACATCAAATTAAGTCGAGTTCTTCATGTATATTGAGGTTTCTACCGACTACACTATTAAACTTACACGCCAGCGAAAAAAAAAAAAAAAAAACGCAAGACTTTTGTCTGCAAGATGATTAAAATTTTATAGTATTTTATTCCTCCTTGTAGGTGCGGCCAGATTTGTACTGTTTACAAAACACGATTTCCCCTTACGGAATTTTTTCGGTTTTGTTTTTGGCGAGCACTAAAATTTACAACGAAATAGCTATAAAAACATATCAAGGCCTATTTAACTTATTAATACGCAGCGGAAAGATACAAATTGATTGAAAATATAATTTAAGTTAAGTATTACCGTGAACACCCATCAAAATGTGCATACATTCCCCTCGTAAATGAGATTGGGAAAACGAATCTTTAAACGAAAATTGCCGCAGCTTACCTCCTCTGTGGGACAACGTACGCCACGAAAAATAAGTGTAACAATGAAATAATAACGAATTGAAATAATGCATCTATATTAATGGATGGCATTACCAAAAAGTTTTATTTAGTATGTTGATAAGTTTTATGTACTAACGAAAATTATATTATTAACATGGCAGTTTCGAAACGTCTATCTTTATCATGCATTGCTGAGATGCCGTTACCGTTTTTAATTTTGTATGTCAAATTCCCACGTGTCGAAGCAGATAGCATAATTACTTAATAATATCTCAAATTATATGTAGACGACTTCAATAACCGGAATATACACGCGCAATTTACCAGACAGCATAGGATTTCAGGGAATAAAAAATCCCTTTCAAAAGAAAAAATGCAGAGGTACCAATCTATAAAAATTAAAATTGTGTTAAATTGAGTGTTCTGAAGTTGGTATTTGAGAGGGGTCAATTGTAGCCAATTGCGGGCGTTTTCGATGAAATTAAGGTTCTCGGAGATTAACCCGGGAGTTAACACTCTTATTATATGCTCTCTGTTTGCATACTCGAGACAAAACGTTCAAGCTGGTGATGAAAGAACGCTAGCTTCCCAAGCTGCCCTAGTGCTCAACTTATGTCGGGGTTAACTTCCACCGTGCAACATATCTGAAGTTTTCCGCGACATGGTCCAGTTCGGAAAGTTTCCAATAAAGTCTGCAAGCGGCAGAGACGGAGACGAGAAGCACTACGAACTGCGGCGTTGTCATATCGCGAAGGAAACGGGCGACGACAACCAACGGTTTCCGACGCGGCGAGAGACATTTCTCCGGAACTACACGGGTTTTTGTCTTCGTCTTCTCCTGCACGGCTTGCCACAGCTGAAAAAACCTATCACACTGCCAGCAAAAACTTCACCCTCGAATGATGAAGAAACCGTCCCACAAGTTTTCGGTCCTATTTATTTTTAAAACTTGACAGTAACGAAAAATTGATCTTAAACTGGAAAACTTTATTTCCAGAGGTAAATTTTTTAGTCCTTGACCACGAGGTCACACTGCACACGTTGTTAAGGCCACGCGAAGAAAAGTACATGAGAATAACATATGGATAAATCAAATTTAAATGTCTGTCCTGTTCGTAAATTATTTGCTTACCTAAAATGGGACATCACAAGCCAAGTTGGAAGTACTGTATTGTTAGGTTGTTTGGAAAAACATATTAAACTTGAATCATTATCACGCTCCAGTGAAATAAATACCCTTGCTATATACTCATAAACCCATAACAACAAAATAATGCCGATGACGCAAATAGCAATATATTATTATTTTTTAAGTATGAATACATTAAGCCACTTAAAAGTGATCAGGTAATGTATTTGTAAAATTGGCGACGAATAAGGAAGGCAATTGTAAAATATTAAAGCGCTATAACGACTTTCTTAAAAATAATTTAAGTGAAAATATTATCATTTATAAATGGAAAATTCAGCATGTTTGGTGAGAATCCACCTTAATCAGAGTGCAAAATTGTCAAGCGTAAAAGGATTGCGATGGCTTACTTAAAGACACAATAAAAAAATACTAAATGTTAATATTTCACAGAGTAGGCTGAGACATATTTATGTGCAATATATCTAGCTGATTATTGAGATGCATTACTTACATAAGTTGCCACGTATTATTTACAAATATAGTATAGATGGTGACCTGACGAATTATATACAGATAGGAATAAAATAAGTCGGTTGCAGAGAAAGTAGGCTTAAGTAGGTCGAACCGAGCCATTAGTTTGCAAAATTAAGATTCTGAGTCACCGACAATTTATTGCTTTCTCGCTTATTTGCAACTGTACCAGGACAGATGTAGAAATTTTGAAATTTCAATACAAGGACTTAAGCTATTTACCTAATGCTAAGGCATGGAGAGACATAACATCTGAATTCTTTACATTTTAATTATAACTTATTTACAACGATACGCAAGTATTATGGCCTGACGCGTCGTGACAAAATTACAAGTTAGCATTTTTAATGTAAATAAACAAGCCACCCGGAACGCTGGTAGTTTGTCGTGGTGTTAAAATTACAAAGTTTATGCTAAATTCTTATAATACTGGTGTGTGTTCATATAATATTTCTTGCAATATGGCAACGGAGCTACGGAGAGACACGAAATGCTGCTGAAGGTCATAGGACAGTTACTTAAAATTATTTTCTAATTAAAATATTATTTTGTACGAGGATCAGCCAGGTTAATCATTTTAAGCAGGGCACTGTTTGATGAATTTATGTGAACTAATATTTTGAATACATATTCGTTTACTACGAAGGTAAGTACTTTTTTTCAAGTGTTGTTTGTCAATGACTAAATCGGTTAAGTTAAATTACAAGTCTCAAAAAATCATTCTTATGTGGCAATTAACATACTTTCATTGGGCACCTTATAAGTGAATTTTTTAAAGGTATATTCGTGCGGTGTGGATTCCAGTTTTAGCGTTATTTTTAGGTTACGCGGACTAGGTATTTATCATCAGCCAGGAAAGTTGTGGGAGATAGGCCTTTGATAATTAGGCGGAGACGGTGAGGAGTGGAAATGGCTTACCGATTTGCTCGGTGTTAAGCCGACCTCTCTACATTCTAATGGCAGTTTCGGTCGTGGACAGATGTCCCGCTGTTGGCAAACCGCCATCGGCGGGCGATATTTAGCCGCCGAAATTTTTAATGTTCCATGAAGTACAGGTCAAGTTAACAATTCTTCAACTTTCTACGTGCATTTAAATATCTTCCACAGCATAGAGTATCCCACGTACTGCGAACACAAGGTCAGATAAACATCTCGCCGTTCAGCAAAAAGTACTTTTAAGTCGAACCAGAAACGTATGTTATAAGAAAGCGACGAAAATAAACTGCAACTGTTACTCTAGTTCTGGCATGTGCATGAAACCGACTGATAGTCAAACATATCGGAAGACTAATTAGAAATTCCTGTAGACTAAGAGTTTACATGAAAGTTGGCACCCGACGAACTCCAGACTTCTACTCGCCGTCAAAAGATCTTTATACATCATCGTACTCAGGCGACTGGTTAGACAAATTAACAAGAGAAATACATACGCCAGTTGAAAGACTTGTGCATAGAGACGATAAGGCAAGTCGTGAACGAAAAAAATTCGGCCTTGGAGACCACGTCCGATTGCGCTCATTGCAGTCCAATAGTATGTAAATTAGATCTGTAACAATTACCACGTTTCGAGTAACAACTTATTCAGAACTGAGCTAGGAGAGGACTGAAGAAGCCAGATTCAAATTTTACTTTAAACACCTTCCTACTTGACTGAAGTAGGAGTGGAGTGAGTAATCCAGTCCAGTCGGCGAGATGGACTGGACTGTACAATCCGGATTGAAATGTTTACTGTAAACACCCATCAAACTGAAATGAACGAAACCGAAGCTGTCGCAATATTGAATCGCTTCTTTGGTTACGTAAGAGGTGAGAATCGTCCTGGGCTGGCTAAATACAACTGTTTTATGTTATAAAAATTACTGGAACTGCCAAATGTATAAAATTACATATCTCTACGGATAAATTCAAACAAAATATCTAGGAAATATGGGTCCACGGTGGCCGAGGGGTCAGAACTCTCGCCTCCCACCAAGGCGATCCGGGTTGGTCCCCGGATTTTCACATGTGGGAATCGTACCGGACGATGCCGCTGGTCGGCGGGTTTTCTCAGGAATCTCCCGTTTTCCCCGCCCATGCATTCCGGTGCTGCTCCATACATCATATCATCCCTCACCAGCGCTAAAGACCTCTATGTTAAGCGCTGACCAAAACCTCTTCACTCACTCTAGCAAATATTCGCTTCTTGCTTTCTTCGACAGTCACTTGTTTTGTAGTTCAGTGTTTTGCAAAGAGGTGTCTCTAGACACAGATACAGTCCATGTTTACGTGTCAATATGGATAGATTATTTTACTATAAACACATTTCAATCCGCTTTCATTTTAGTTTCGCTCCATGTTGAATCCAGTCCAAGTTCAGTTCAGTCTGGAATTTTACTATTAAAGCACTAAATATGTATTTGTTTCATTTGCCTTCAGAAGACTGAGCGCCAATGTCCTAAAATATAATTTTTTAGCCATTTTCGCTGTTTTTTCTTTCTACTGACATTTTGAAAGTAAAATGTGGCGTCGTCCACAGATAATATTATTTTTAACTTAGCTGAAAAAAAAAAAACACTACGTTCCCAGAACCCCCAG
This sequence comes from Medauroidea extradentata, assembly GCA_003012365.1. NCBI lineage: Eukaryota > Metazoa > Arthropoda > Insecta > Phasmatodea > Phasmatidae > Medauroidea > Medauroidea extradentata. The sequence continues at coordinate 40,742 of PNEQ01043556.1, read as the reverse complement.
ACTTAACGCGCAAACACGTACTCTACAGAGAACATTTTGCTATAGACTTGTTTTATTTCTCTACTTCAGCGTAACGCAAATGTCTCAAGCGTTATTGCCGTAATCCCGACATTTATCATTTCTAAAACTAAAATACGCGAACAATTAAGATAACTCTAAATGTAAAGTGCTGAGTTCGAGTCTTTACGCAATCTCTTCGCTGTTGAATTGTGGAGGTATAACACTGGTTCTTTAAGATGACGCACATAAAGCTGCACTTAACAATATGTATAACTTTATATCCATGGAGCTACTATGAAAACTCAAGCAAAAAATTTGGAACTTAAAAAGCCTTAAAGGTCATGATCGAATCATCTCCCAATTCCCATCACTGTGCAAAGTCGTGTACCAAAGTCGTGTACCAAAGTCTCCACCAAGGACGCCGCTGTCGACTACACAAAAAGCCCACATTCCTCACATTCGCACCTTTTCGAGGGGTGGTCTTCAATACATTTATTTTTACTTTTCTAGCGCTGTTGCTTTAGTGAATCTTTTTTGCCAAAAGAAAGCCTTCCCGGGAAAATACGAAATATCAGCTGCGACACACCGAACAGCCGTGGGAAGAATACGACAAACGACCACGTGTCACATCCCAACAACTCCCCCCCCCCTCCCTCCTCCTCTAAGAGTCGGGCGCATTGACTGAGATGCGGCCGGCCAGCCGTGAAGAATAGGGTCGGCCGACAGGATATTGGGCCTGTGTGCGTCAGGAGCAGAGGCAGTCTTTCTTCTTCCTGGTCAAACGATACCGTGCCACGAATACCGGCGTCGGGTCGCTCGTCAAGAGAGAAAAATAAGTTCTGTCTCGGCGAGGAAGTCGTATAAACGCCTTTCACAACAACAGAGAATCAATGATGATTCACAACCAACGCCAATGTATTTCCAAATTGGAGCTTCGCACTTAACCGAACACTTCCGAAATAAACGTTTGATAGAATGATCGCAGCGTAGTCTATATTTTTTTACGCAAAAGCGTTTTTTTTTTTTTTAACATTCCGTCAACAAACTTATAACGACAATGGAGAAGCTCGAATGAAATCTATTTTGGTTAATACCCCTGTGGTGGAAACCCACACTGAAAGTAGGGGCATCCGCAGGTAAAATAAGAGGGTCGAGAGAGTACTGGGTGTATTAGAAGTTGGAGTTGCCTCGATGAGCCCAAACAATGTTACGGCAAATAATGTTATCACCGCTAACTTCACTGCAGATACGGTAACGTCGAAGTACAGAGTCCCGTGTTCGCTGCGAAGTGTGGGGTGTGCCCTGTACGTACTTAGTATGGGATTCTGCCATATGATCACTAAAATATTTTTTCTACTGTAAGTTTGGTGATAGAATATTTGAACACTTGCATGGTGGACAGGTACACAACGGGCAGAATGAAGAAACAAGATACGGCTTTCGAAAGGTTTCAATATACCTAAAGTCCCCTACAGTGTGACCTTCGACAATACTGGGAAGGAATACTTTTCAAATAATGGCACACATAATTGCACAAGGCGGGTGTGTTTAGTCTTACTAGGTCATGAGTACCACCCAAGACTATAGAAATGACATACGTGATATACTCGAGAGGCAGAAGTTGTGTTAGACATTACGCACGAGCTAACACACAGTGCTAATAGTAATAAGCCTCTGAGGCAGGGTCTACTTGCATGTGGTGAGCGGAGGTTGAAGCTTATCAATACTGGGTGTCTTTCCGAATGTCAGATCTCTCTTTACCGGACTACTCGAAGATTGGGTGTAACTAGACGAGGTGTGACTGGAGAAGTAAGAGAATACTGCGGTGCACGAAACTAGGCCACCAGAAAAATCGCAAAGTCAACGACGTTTAACTACAGCCGAGAAATGTGATCTTAGACCAACAGGATGAACTTACGGGCATGAAACATGCATACTATATTCGTGGCTACCTTCGATCAAAAACATTGTAACATTGGTCCTTCAACGCGAACACTAAGGTTCGGCTTGGATGAAATTAACTGTTTAAATTGTGATCAAATGTGTTTTTACCATTTACCTTACGCTGAAGGGCTGCGGTGACCGAATTGTCAGACCATTCGCCTCCCACCAAGGAGATCTGGGGGTCATTACTCGGATTTTCGCACGTGCCGGACGATGCCGTTAGTCGGCGGGTTTTCTCGGGGATCTCCCGTATCCCCAGCCTTCATTCCACCACCCCTCACCAGCACTAAAGATCTCGATCACAAACGTGACATCTAAATATTATCATACACATAAATTATATTTAATAACTGCGAAATAATTACATATTAGTATGACTATCTTGGCTTCCACCAAACATGGAGTGGACTTCAACCAGTACCAGACCATAGTCAACACACGAAACTACAGAACAAGGACAGTACGTGAAACCAAAGAAATAATGAAATACCCTGAAAATATCAACAGATATGATGGATACAAACTTATAAAAATCTGGGCACCAATTCTTCAGAAACCGAAGCAAAACAATCTATGCTACAAATTCATCATTGGTCAGAACACCAACCAATCAGGAGAAGTCAGCTGCGATTGGCTGTCAAACAATGCTGTGAAAACAATGCCTCATTCTCATTGGTCGGCGGGGCAGCCAATCGCATACAAGGCCCCTACAGCACCTATATATAGGGCCTCCTCAACTCCTGAACTTCAGTCCATAAGTGTGACCCTAGTTATGCCTACTGAAAAGTATAGCGAAACGTCGGTTCCTGAAACAATGAAGACGCGGCTCCAACCCGGAAGCCATGATAGTCATCTAGACAACGGCCGCGAAAGACTGCAAATTACTCTTACATACTAGTAGTCCAGATATACTAGGTAAAGAACGTAAACGTTATCACCGCAATTTCGATGCCTACTTATTTATAATTTAAAATAATTTACGAACAAAATAATCCAATGCAGTCGTAGAAGACGAATCTTAAATTTCATGTTCCCAGCTGTGTCGATACGAGACAAATTATTTTAACTTAAGGCCACGATCTTAATTAATTTCAAACAATTGCAAATAACTCGAATATTATTTTAACAAAATGCTTTGACTGTGTTTCATATTGACCCCTTTGCTGTGAAGACGGTTTTTACCAAGGACTTTTTCATCCATATTCCATGCTAGTAGACAATGCCAATCGTAACTACCGTAATTGCATTCTCTGAACTAACACCTCATTTCTTTTAACCATGAAGTCCACTGACATACTTTTTCCGTGTGCTGTTCGCCATCCGTGCCATATAAAATTAAATACAAATAATTATTATTTTTAAATTAACCGACAGTTACCCGTTACTGAAGTGCAGATTTTTTAATGCTAGTTCATACAGAAATTGTGTAAGAGGAAAAAAACGGGAGATATTTACGCGGACATTCAATGTGCTGATGTAAAAATAATCGTGCTGACAGACTCCGCAGTGCAAATAAGGTCAAGCGCGGAAGGGGGGAGGGGACGTCATCAGGTTCGAGCTGACAACAGCCCGGGACACGACAGGCCATGCAGACGTCTAGCGACGAGACAAAGTGGAGTGTAATCGGCGCGCTTGTATTAACGAGCCCTTGTTAGCGGACAAGAGGCACTCGTTACCCAGCACAAAGGAGCCTGCGAAATGCCAAACGCGCCAGGCAACACGAAAAAATAATAATAAAACAACCCCACATACGTTCTCTCTTGACGCGAGCGGGCGAGGGGATTGAGGGCAGGTGGAAGGTGGGTACAAGCTCATCTCCCTGCAAATCGCGACAAAACAGCGTACAACTTCCAGACACTAACGCGTGTTGGGCCCCGTGCAGACGACACAACTGTTCCAGACGCGTTATGGAAGCTCGGGCGAACAAAAACGACGGAGGGCTCTTGGAAACGTTGCTGGCATTCACTGTGTATCTCGAGTACGGGATTGTTTCAGGACTCTCGGCAGGCGAGGTTGCGCGGGGATTATCCGTGAACTACACAAACACGGGGGCCGTTTCTCGTCCCCCACCAACTCCCGCCAACCTCCTCATCACGACGCCTGGCCACAGAATAATCTCGTGGCTTCCCGAGGTGGGTGAACAAGGGTGGCTTGTGCCCGCAGACTGATAAGACCGACCGCGGTAACAGGGCCGGCCACATCCGTCACGCCAGCCAGTAGAGCGCCGCTGACGCACTGCGGGTGGCCTACTCGTCGCCTCTCAGGCTCACTGCTTCAACTCTTACAGTATATCCCAAAAGCGAGAGTACTTTGACAGCTGCCTATTGGCATTCAGGACATTAACACAAGCATTATATTTTTATGAAGCAATCTTTTAAATTAATGAGCGAGTGATACGGATACGACACTAGGAGTAATAAATAAACATTCTTTGGAAAGACTCACCACCACTCACACAAGAACCCTTAGTCTCTCTGCCTGATGACGGGAACTGATTCCTATTCCACCGAAAAGTCTTTCTTCGATCTGGAAAATTACTGTGTTTTGTTTCGTCTCATCGTTGTGTCGCATGTTGCTTTCTGTTCGTGTCTGATAAACTACTGTTTTTTTTTTTTTTTAATATTTCGTCTCACCGTTGTGTCCTTTTTTTTTTTTTTTTTTTTTTTTTTATATACACACACACACACACACATATATATATATATATATATATATATATATATATATATATATATATATATATATTTAACTGTCCCTCTGCCAAAGCAGGCCTCAAACCTGTGTATTCTGCCTTGATAGTGTCTGATTTTTCTTCTTTTTTATTTTCTTAATTGGCTGTTCTTGTATTTATTTTACCCGATTCAGTTTTTGGAATTTTATGTTATGTAGTATCCTGTTGCTTAAAGCATACTCTGCCTATGTTTATGTGTTTCTCTTCTTTTTAGATTTCTTTGACAGTCATCTATATCGCAGTTAAGTATGTCAAAAACCTAAATCCAGTCATGCACTCCCGTTGCACAACTTTTTCAAAGATCTGTATTAAATGTCCTACAAATCAAAGGATGATGCACAGCAAACCACACAAAATATTTCGAGCTGTCAGGTAAGTGCATTCGTCCACGGGATAACCCATATAAGCGGTTGACGATAAAGTGAGTACTTTTGAAGTAATGGTTACTTTTTATTTCCCTTTCAGCCAATTAGTATATCATGTAACGTATTTATTATGAACATAGAACCGTATTTATATACTGGGCATAGTAATCAAAATTTAATGTTTGCGAGGCCAAAAAAAAATTTTTTTGTTTTAAATTAATATTCTAAGCAAGACTGTCTTCAAAAGGCGTCACGTAACCACGAACAATCTTATTTCCTTCACCAAAGCGTTTACTGAGGAGACCACGCAATGTATTCTCAGTAAACGCTCTGGTGAGGGAAAACAGAGCGCTTCCTACACTAAATCCCTAACGAGGGCAAATACCTATAGGGACTTGCGTGTGAAATTAAATCAAGTTGCTATAGCATCTTCTAGGTCGTCCATTGATTTCCCTAAAAAAACGTGGACTAATAAGTGTTTTTATGTCCAGCAAACACTCGCACAAGTCCATATCTGTGTCCCCAAAATTATCTGCGTACCAACATTGCTCTCTTCTTAGTGCAGAAAATGGTTTCTGTACAAAAGCGGTATCTTATATAGGCTAGTGACTAAGCTCCACATAAAATGACTAAAGATGTAAACCTCTAGTCTTGCTACTGCCAGCACTCCCGAGATAAACAACGTCCTTAACAGCCCTAAGACACAATGGCGAAGGGCATTGTTCATTCACATATCCATACTGGTAATACCGTATATCAAGTACGTTAAACGCAAGTAATAACAAAAAAAGGTGGGTAAGAATAACTTCAGAAGTTACATACAATATTTTATTTTCGAGAAACTATTAATTAAAACTGAATAAGTGAGCACGTAAAACTATGCCAGCAGCAAAGAAATCTACGCAAAGAGAACTCTGCTGTTCACTGGAAAACATAAATACACGCCATCAGAACTCTCAGGAAATTGAACTTGTTCGTAGAATAAATTTTATAAAACTTGCGACTAGGATAATATAGCCACAAAATTCTACGCACAATACCTATGATATATATTGCGATAATTTTGGCGAAAAGAACCACGAAAATTGTGATACAGAGAGAAATGGATGCAACAGCGTAAGAGGGCGTAGTACATAATCTAATGGGATGTATATTAAATTAGAGTGGCCTGTTTCTCGAAGACAACGTGGGAAAGAAAACGGCAATCCTAGACGATAGTTTTCTTTCCCGAATTTCTGAGCAAATATTTTGTCTATGTAGTGTATTTATGGTGGAGAATCTCTGTTGCTGAAATTTTGTACATTTTATTCCGGTGCAAGAAATTACATTAAATCAATGCGTCAATCAGGCAAAAAATTTGGTCATAAAGTTTTTAAAACTTGTTTAATTAAGTGATATTTTCTAAACTACCTTAAATAAAAAAATTGAATGTTTTAATCGACGTTGATTAAGTTTCTTACGTCAGACATCGTCTTCAATGGACAAGTCCAACCCTCGATGCAAATAATGTTGCTTCGCGATGCATGTGTTTGCCTCATTAGGATGCACAGCATCGTGTCACTTTGCCCTCCTGTTTATCATGCAACGCTCTAGTGTCCCCTCCTCCTCCCCCCGGCTCATTCACTCCAGGGCTTCAGCTCCCTGGACAGCAGTACTGCTTACCAGTGTCATGTCCCCCCGGGGAACTTGGGTAGGGATGACTGGAGGGGTCCTTGCGTGCTCCATGCAGCGACATGCTGTCGGGTCGTGGGGTCAATTGGGCCGAGGTGAGGTCAACAGATCATGACCCCGTCGAGGGACTAGGTGCTCGGGCTAACCTGCCTCTTCTGTACTGCGTTATAATGTGTTAACAGTTGTGCCACATATGGTTGCATAGGCCCCCTACGTAACCAATCATCGAAAGAACAATTCCTGCCAGTAACTTTTATGAGCTAGATTTTTATTGGTACTGATGACGTTTTTTTTTTTTTTTTTTTTTGTTATAATGAGCAACACGTCTAAGTGAAGGGGCCACGGCGGTTTAGTAGTCAAATAACTTGCCTCCTAAAACGGCGATCCGGGTTCGACTACCGACGTGGTCGTTCCTGATTCTTCGCACGAGGGAAATGTGGCGGTAGTTGCCGTTGGGTTTCCCCGGGGTAATCCCGTTTACTCAGGGAGCCTTTGAAAGAGTTCCGTAAAACTATCAGACAATAATACCCCAACGTTGAATGTCTGTAGTACCAGAACCAAACAGCTTACAACCTAGGTTGACCAGTCAAATGAATCGTGAAACAATAACTTTTTTCTATTTGGACATGCTAACACAGTGATGTTTCGTCAGTTAGAATAAGCAGCGGGAGACTAAATTTTCCAGCAGGATGGTACGCCACCCAATTAGCATCTTGCTGTTCACGGATGCCTGAATTGAGCCCTTGCCACAACGCTGCATTGGTCGCGCAGCATCTGGTGACAGGCCTCTACATCTCTGGCTCCCAGAAGCCCAGGCATTACCCCTTGCGATTTGTTTCTGTGGGGGTATATACAAGATCATGTGTTTCGTCTTCCACTGCTGACCTCAACACAAGAATTACGGACGGAATCCATACCGTAACACCGGACATGCGTATTGCGAACATATGGCTCGGGCTGCACGTGGTGGTCATATTGAACATTTATGAAGGTATGGTAAAGAAACTTCATTGTTTCACGGTTCATTTGACCGTTTAACCAAGGTTGTGGGTTGTTTGATTTTAGTAATAGGGCTATAGTGATACAAATAACGGGTATTTTATAGTTTACCAGACCTTGTCTTTGCACTACTCTGTACATAAAATAATTTTTCCCACAAGGGACAGGAACACACTGCGATTGGTCAAGCGGTTTACATGTGTGTGTCGCTGAAAGAACCTCACAAGCTCCGGTGTTCGCCAGGGATCTACATTTCTCAAGTTGTTTTACATACTTACTGTAGTTGATTTTTAGTCGCGTTCTGTAGTATTTATACATCCATAAGCGCACAGAATAATAAAATACAATGATAAATAACGAAACCATTTTAGTTACATGAATACTTAGTTGAGTCTTTAAACGGTTACACGAAAAAATACATCCGGTAACAACCAAATAATATTTTGTTAGAACTGACCCTTCCAAAGAGTTTTCCTTTTACCAAAAACACACTTTGCTGTCACCACTAAAAATTGTGGTCACGAAAAATGTATTTACTACAAAACATTTCGAAGGGAGCACTTACTACAAAATGTTTAATCACACGCAAGTTATTTGTAAGACGTCAGTCATTTGCAGGTCAGTCATTTGTACAACGCCAATCATGTGTATTTCAGTCTTGTCTGTTTTAGTATAACGCGATGAAATAACGGAACGTTAAGAACTCCCTATTTATGTGTAGTGACTTCCGTTTAAAAATATATAAGGTGAATATGAAATTATTATTAGTAGTAGTAAACTATTACTAGGTTTTAAGATGTGATTGTGTACGGTACAGTTATTTCTGCATATCCCGCAAAGAAGCTATATTTTTCGTCTTCGTGCAACGTTTCGTGACAGAAATGTAATCGATTGTTTCTACTTTCTCCCGAAACGTTTAAATGTTTCCTGGAACCGTCACTGACTTTTCTCTTCCAGCGTAAGCGCAGTTGTGAATACGTTTCGTGAGACGTTTCATGTGCCTGCCTACCTGGAGTTGTCATTCCTACGAAGCACGATATAGCTAGGAATTCGGAAACAAAACTGGCGAGGGAGTCAAATGTTAAGCTATACCTTATCAACAGAGATGATGGTATAGCCTATCGCGAAAATGTTTTGTGCTTGTATACCCTTGAAAACACTGTAGTTTCTTGCAACACATATGATTCTGTGACATACTTCTGACACAATGTCGCTGCCTACAGACCAATAACAGGCATCAAATATTACAATATCGGCATTCTTATTGGCTCAGTCTAATGGTGTAAGAGCTCCAAGCACACGCTAAAGCCAGTAACCTTCTGGTCAGCTGAATGCGTGTAGAAATCCAGCAAACAGTTTTCCCGCGATAAACCATCATCTCTATTTATCAGCAGGGACCTGAAAAATTCGCGTTTTCATTTTGGTATAAGCTAGTATTTAAGCAACTAAAAGTCAGTTTCACTTTCTCAATTGGCCCCATACTAATATGATATAAGCTGGAATGCGCTAAATCAATAATAAAGAAGCAATCAAATGTATACTCAACCACATGGTATCACTGTGTCAGCGAGCAGCCAATGGGCAGCTGTTGTCTCATTGATGTCACAGCAAATACCCTAGAGACTAATACCAGACAGCTCTATGCAAATACTAAGAGTAAGCTTATGAAAAATAACCTAGCGGTATGGTGTGAAACTAAAACATATTTTTATATTATTTTAGTATAAATATTGTACTTTATTATTTCAACATGTTTTATTTAATTTTTACGAATTTATCGTACTACATTTTTTTTTCTCCATGCAACGAAAATATGTTCTCCATAGAGAAATATTTTTCAGGATTTTTATGTTGGCAGCGTACATCCGAAATCAATTAAACATAAGGCGCTGTGCTGTTCTCTGGTGGTTTGGCGAGATAATATAATCAGAATTCTCGCCAAATCGCTCAAGCTGTCCGGTGTTTATATATAGTGTATTTGTTCACACATATTCTTGGAGGCTAGCATACAGGTCAGTGAACCTGCGAATTTTTCCCCTCTCCACTTATCAGTGTGCAGTATAAAGCGTTGGAACTGTAAGCGGTTGCATTTCATTTTGCTGATTTACGTTTTTAGAAATTATCGGTGCCGGTGTATACAAAAGAACGTTTATTTTGTATTCAACGGCCTCGCAATTTACCGCATCTCGTGATAGGAAAATGAATATTTCTAGAGTTCAGGGACCTGCATGTTAGAATCCACTACCTTGAGTATACTCAAGTCCCTCACTGAAATAGAAGACAATAAACGAATAAACAGGTCTCGAGGAAGCGTAGGAAAGTGGATTCTGACAAGCCAGTCATTGAACTCGCGAATTTTTCCTTTCTCTACACATAGGTCTACACGTCGCAGACAACTGTACGGCGGTATATTGTACAGCTTTTGTACGTCACATACTTTATTCATGTTCATTCCACATGCTTAAGGGCGCTGTTCACCTCAGTTTTCAACGTCCTCTTTATTTTTATATTTGTACCAGATATAATATTTTTTCATCTTTTAGACATAAATTTTGATTAAATCTTCCTCTTAGGAAATTAGTGTATCTCTTAATAGTTTTTGCGTAATGAGTCGTAAACGTCAAAATTTCACTTTACGGTTTTATGTAGGCTACGCCACTAAAACCAACTGACATACCAAAACCGAAAAAATCCACAGTGTCTAACCATGTTGTAGGCTATGATTTGACACACACACACACACACACACACACACACACACACACACACATATATATATATATATATATATGTATATAATATTTTTGTATTAAATAAAACATGCTAAATTTTGAATTGAAAAATTCAAAATTTCAAAAAATGTTTAATATATATAATGATATAGGGCACTTGAAGCGCGTGCCAGAGTCTTCTCATCGCGCCCCTGCTTCTGGCCCTTAGGCGTAGAAAAAATGTCATGTTAGACAACCACCTTAGAGAACGTTAAGGACATTTAATATGATTCACACCCGTTACCAGTTACCGTAATTCGTGCACTTTTTTTAACGTTAACTGTATAGATAGGGATGAATAATTCGCGAGTTCAATGACCTACCTGCTAGAATCCATTATCCTGTGTATACCGAAGCCCTACCATTTGTCCATTACCTGCTACTCATTCAGACAGCAGACGATGAACGAATAGACGAGGCTTGAGTATGCATAGGACATTGGATTATAGCATGCAGGTCATTGAATTCGCGAATTTTTCCTAGCCCTATGTATATATATCTCTTCATTTCTAAATGACAACGCTTATTGAACGATATAAAGTTACAGTATGTCCATGTTCATTAAAATATAGTACGTAAGATGCATCCTGGAAGCAGATGCTCATATCTCTGTCATATTAACGTGACGGATTCTACACGATACCTGGCCTGATATGCAATATGGATAAATTTCGAAATCTTAGGATCATAAATTACTCGTTATGGCGGAGTCTTTCATAGTATTACAACTAGTAAAACATGTTTAACACACAACTGTGTGATTATTTACTTAAATAACTGACTTAGAATACGAAATTTACATCCGAATTTTTCACTGGGATGTGATCGTACCCAAGTTATACCTCTCGCCTCCTACCTAGGCGATCCGGTTTCCGGGCCCGGATTTATCGTATGTGGGAAACGTGGCGGGCGTTGCCGTTGGCCGGGGGGTTTGCTCGGGGAACTCCCATCTTCGCCGCTTTTCTCATTTCGTCGCTATGCTACACACTCATCTCACTTCACCTAACCCATTCTTCGGCCTTGTCGAGCAGCTGGCCCAACCTTCACACACCCACAATGTGCACTGCCAGAAGGCGGAAAAAACGTAGTAGATTCCTTTTTCAAGTGACCATACCATAGACAAGATCTAGGACCATCCCTCGGTACGGAACGGGTATACCATGTGTGGTCCACTCTCTCTAGTGCAGACACGGATTACCTGTGAACACTCGTACTGAGTAACGATTGTTTATCTGTGCTTTAGCAGTGTTCCACAATAACATGCTCTGTGTAGTTCCGTACCATCCCACCCAGAATTGAAATCCCGCGCGAACATTCGTGCTCTACTCTATCACTGCACACGTTTCACAGAGGAGTTTAGCGCGTTTGATCTTCGTGAAGCGAGCTGTTTGAACATCGCCGACGGGCAGCGCCGCGGAAGGGTTTGTGCGGAGCCCTTTTGAACGCGCGGGAAAGATAAAAAGAAAACTCCTCGTGGAAGTAATTGCGCACACGTGATAGAGGAGGCCCAGGTCCGGCGCTCCGACCACGATGGAACGACTCTACACGCGAGCTTCCCCGGAACGGCCACCGGCCCTAGGGTTGGAGGAGAGGGGGGTGAATTAGGAGGGTGGTAGGTCGATGATCCCGCAGTGCGCCCCGCGCGCGGCCCTCATGAATATTCAGCAGCCGCCCTGTTTCTTGCGCCCCGACCTGACACAAATCTGGGTCCCTCCACCGCCGTAGTCCTCGCGTCGTGCGGCACAGCATCTCCCCGGGTCGCAGGCGAACACCTGTCCCACCGCCTCGCCGCACAGCGGACTCCTGACGGACAGCGCCACGTAAGGGGACATACCATAAGTGGAGATGACCGTTTGCTAGGCTTCGATGAAATGTAGTCACTCGGACGCTTTTCTTTCGTTACTGGTCAGTCCCTATTTTACCGGGTCGAATTCTAGTAGGCTACGACTGAACGTCTGTGATTTGTCAGCAAACAATCCCTTTGCCACATACATCGTCCAATCACGCAAGGCGCAGGAAGTTAAGGGTGCGGTTCACCTCAGATTTCAACGTATTTTTTTATTTTTATATTTGTACCAGATATTTTTCTTCTTCTTATTTTAGACATAAATTGTGACTAAATCTTCCTCTTAGAAAATTGTTTTATCTCTCATAGTTTTTGCATAATGAGTCGTAAACGTCAAAATTTCGACCTTACGGTTTTATGTACGCCACTAAAACCAACCGTCATACCAAACCGAAAAAATTCACAGTGTATAACAATGTTATATGCTATGATTTGAACTATATAAAATAAAATATTAATACTTTTTTGAATTTTAAAACAATTTTTGAATAATTTAAATTTTCATTTCAAAATTCAGCATTTTTTGTTTTTATATGTGTTCATTGCCTACAACATTGTTATACACTGTGATTTTTTTCGGTTTTGGAATGTCAGTTGGTTGTAGTGGCGTGCATAAAACCGTTAAGTCCAAATTTTGACGTTTACGACTCATTACGCGAAAACTATGAGAGGTACAACAATTTTCGAAGAGGAAGATTTAGTCACAATTTATGTCTAAAATAAGAAAAAAATATCTGGTACAAATATAAAAATAAAAAAAGACGTTGGAAACTGAGGTGAATCGCGCCCGGGCGCGGCTACTGCAATTTTCATCGTCATTTTTTTTTTATACTTTTTATTTGTATCAGATATTTTTTTCTTACTTTAGACCCAAAATATGACTAAATTTGGCGCTTATGAAAATTTTTTTATCTCTCATAATTTTCGCATAATGGCTTCCTAAAGTCATATTTTGCATGTTTCCGTTTTAACGACTACACTAAAACCAACTGATATATCAAACTCAAAAAAATCACAGTGGATAAAGACATTGCAGGCTACAATGACATGCTCACAAAATTAAAGAATAAAAATTATTTGAATTAAAAAGAAAAAAATGTTGAAACTGAAAATAAAAATTTAAAAACTTCAATATATATATATATATTTTTTAAATACAAAAAATTTTTATTCCTTAATTTTTATGAGCATGACATTGTAGCCTGCAATGTCTTTATCCGCTGTGATTTTTTTTTTTAGTTTGGTATATCAGTTGGTTTTAGCGTAGTTAAAACGGTAACATGCAAAATATGACTAACAAACCATTACGCGAAAACTATGATAAAAAAATTTCATAAGAGCCAAATTTAGTCACATTTTGTGTCTAAAATAAGGAAAAAAATATCTGGTAGAAATGAAAAAAAAAAAAAAAAATGGTGATGAAAATTGTGGTAGACCGCGCCCGTAACATTAGTTTGGAAAACACGCTGACAGAAAATATCGCGATTTCTCATCATCTCTAGGCACAGGCGATTCTCTTTAACCGTGCACACATGACGCAGAACTACTTAAGTGAGCGATAGCGGGCATGACTCAAACCAGTTTAGATGGCCATACGAAAGCAAAGAGAAGTCAAAAATGTTTACGCAGAATAATGAGATTTTGTCGTGCCGTTAACGGAACATGCAACACTAGGAACATAGGTTTTAAAATTTTCGGTAGCATTTTTATTAGTGCGTAAATTTAAATAATAAAAATGGCTATATTTGAGCAACGTTGAGAATATAAAATGCAAAGTTACCTATCACCTTCGTTCGTAGCTTCTAGTTTATAAGAAGAATTATTATCTCTAATGTATTGTTTTATGTTGCTTTTGCTTGATGGACAGTACAAATATATTTAAGATTCAGCTGAAAAATCCTCCGTCCTACCTTTTGAAAATCTGAACATCCTAAAGCGTGAGCGTCAAACCCGTCATTCAGTAAAATGATTCCATGTTTCCATTGGCTCCACGCAATGTCGGTCTAATGTACATTAAATGCCCACGCAACACAACAAACATCTGAAATATACTACATCTATTTAAGACCCTCTTAAGGACGCCACCAACCCCAAACACCTGGGAGAGCAAGGAAAGATATTTACACGTGAACTTAATTAGAAAGTTTTGAGTAAAAATTACCATGACAAAAGCAAGTAACGCATTAATGGCTCTACCAAGTCACTACATACGTCTTGAAGGAACCTAGCGTGTAGAAACCACTCGTCTCACAATGCTGGGGCATTCTTAAATACTTAAGGGTGCTGCCTACCTCAGAGCTCTGGCGTAAGAAAGAATAGGTATTTGAATACTAACTTATTAGGTGGGCTCAGTCACATGTGGAACCTACAATGCTACCATTTTTTGTTCATTCCGGCGCGGACCACGATTTTTTTTTTATTACCTGAAAACTAAGAACACATAAGTTAATTAAAAAAACATTCGAAAATGCATATTCATCATCATCATTTATCCCGTGTACTTATTCCCGAAGCAATATTCTCCTACTCCTAGTGAGGGGGAAAAATATTTTCGTCCAAAAGCGGTACCAGGAAAGATGACAGCAACTCCTATTATAACTCTATGTGTAACATCCTATCCTTGCTCACTCAAATATTGGGGTAGGTAAAACAATTTAAAATGTTCTGCTTTATGTAGCCATTTCACGAGTTCCAAAGAGTTCCGATTGCATTCTCTTCTCGTTCAAAGTATATTTGTTAATAAGTTTCATACTTAGTTTCGAACGACAGCAGAATAGTAAGTTGCAATATAAAATAAATAATTGTCTGCATTATTAAAATGTGACGCGATAAAAATTTACCATGTCCCATTTCAAATTCAAAGTTTATTAATGCTACAAAGTGCATTCATTTTATTAGACGTGTGCACATACATGTTTAGTTTTAAACTTGACCAAACATGACAGCCAAACATGTTCAACTGGCCTCTCTCTTTCTCTCTTATATTTCTCTCTTATCATATTCTGTCTCTCAAGCTAAGGTCCCTCTATTGGAGTTAAATTTTTTAAACCCAGCTTTTCAAGTTGTCAAATTCAACGGGCATGCCATGTACCTTCTTCTACAATCCCGTGATTCAGTGCTTGGAGAAACAATATCTCGCAAATTAAAAATGAATTTGTTGACAAATACTATTTTTTTCCACGTAAAAATTCGGCAGGCAATTTTTTTTTTTATTTACGGACAATTTCGCCAAACACAAACTAAAACGTGTTGCAACTAAACTCAGATTAAAAGTTAAAAACTCGATTTTAAACTCAGTTTAAATGTTTGTGTTTCATGAGTAAACATTAGAATAATGCTTATCTCGTGCAGTCACCCTTAGCGTAACTTCCTAATATTGTAAAAACACATGTACAAAGCGATAACGATGATACTTGGTTTGCCCTTTAAAATATTCTAAAATATTCAGCTGTGCCCTTATTTTTTTTTCAGAACATAAACAAACATATTTTTCCTGTGATATATCAGAATAAAGGAGTGCGATATCGTGAATACACTGTAAAAAAGTTAGCAATGTTACTCATCATGTGTATTGTAATATTTCCAAACCTTGAGAGGAAAATCTGATTTCCGAATATGTGTGGAAATTTGCGCAAGGTAGCGTATTCGCCACACAAACCACTCGGAAGTTTGGCTCGCGCGTTATGTCAAATTGTCTTGGAGGGCTTGCGCCAATATGTAACGAAAAATTACATTACCAGTTGAGTAACTTTCCTTGACACGTGTTGAGTAATTTTCCCTCACTTGTAGAGGTAATTAGCTTCCATTACATGTTGAGTAAATTTACCTAAACTTTTTTTACAGTGTAGTAAATGTTTTACTTAACTGTATATTTAAACGTGAAAATAATGTATAGAGTAAAGGAAAAATATAATTTATGTAACGGGCTTGTAAAGAGATAATTTATAATGTAAGATAGAAATAAAACTAAAGCATATATGAATTAACAAACTACACAAAATATATACTATCTGTGATCAAAACATTTAAGTAGCTTAAAAAGCTGGTTATTTCTTAAATTCATAAATTTTCACTCTCGCACCGCCCTTGTGTTATGCTTCTGTAGTCACTGGAAGATAACCATTTAAATATAGATGTTTAAAGTTAAATTTTAAGCTTTGTTTATGGAACTTAAACCAAAGCAAACTGTTGTTGAAATGTAGTTCGATTATAATTCCTAATTTTCTCTAAAACTCATTTTATAAATTAACAATTGAATACTTGAACCCGTGGCATACCCAATCACCACAAACGCCAACAGAACATGTAGAAGAAGTCCATAGTTACTACAGCAACCGTTATCCCTCGGATTTATGGTTTTAATTTATACTTTAGGAATATCATCTGGTATAATAATCCATCTCCGATGTAAATTTGCATCGTATACGCGTGTTTAGGGTCTTTCACAGTGCAGTTAGTACTTCTTGTGCATCGCGATTATGTACAGTAGCGGTGCGAAGTTTCAGATCAGTACGTAAAACCAAAAACCACACATAAGACCGAACGTTTTACCACAATATTCACTGTAATTTTTTTCGTAACTTATTACGTATACGTCGCAATAGAAACGCTATGCTCAGCAAAATTAAATTATGGCAGAAAACATTCGTACTTTTATCTGCATGAAAAATGTAAAAAAGTGCACTTTATTAAATGATTTTCAAAAATCGATTGAACTACTGAAGCCAGATTTCTTCCCGTGTGTAGTTTACGGCGGCCGCCTGCTATGCAAACAGCGTTGCAGCGTGCTAGCAGAACTCTATTTTCTAAGAAACTTACAAATATGTTTATAATATATGCATTTACAAATATCACAAACACTTCAAACGATGTCGAAATGGTAGTTACAGAACATCACGTTAATTAGAATGATTATTTCGGAGCTCCTCAAAGTGGCTAAAAACAGCTTTCCCAATGTATTATATCTAAGCAACTACTCACGTTATTCGTGTGAAGCTACGATAGAAACGTGTACTGAACTTTGCTCAAAACTTTCCACCAATAAAAAGCCTGGGTCACCAATGAATGAGTCAGTCAGTTTTCTACGATACCAATGCACGCCGTTTCAGTGGCGATACTGCACCAGATGAGCCGGTCAACATCGCCCTTGGCACCGCGTTTCACTCACACAAACACACAGCCACCAGGCGGGCGTCGTAACTTCCACTCAAAGTAGTAGTGTATATTTGGTGCGCTTGCGATGTCAGTACAGTACATGCAATACATTTATTAGAACAATATTACAAAAAATATTTATACACGTTTCGGAGAGTAAAAGATGCAAATCATTTGTCAGGTTTTTTTATATTTATTATAGTTACAAAATAAAAAGCATACCTTACTATACCAACGGAAATTTAAGCGTGGTTAGAACTCCAACAAAGCAGGACACACTTTTTTATATCATAAAATGTGGTAATCGAGGTGTTGCAGTAACATATTTTGAAATGTATAACCATTTAATTACAAACGGTATAGGCCTACCCACTTCAATCCTGGGGATTCTATTCTTACATGCGCAAGAAGCTACAGCAAATTTGGCACGGGTCACAGGATGGTCTCAAAACTTTTGACCGATACTGTATGCAATTGTGGTCGACTATTTGGTAGATTTTACTCCAGAAGAAAAAAATAATATAATGAAGTAACAAGGCAAATAAATGAGTAGAACCGGAATGATGGTTGACAGAGCGGTACCAGTTCTGATCGTATCCTGTCCAGTAATCTTAAAATGAACAGGAATGGTAGATTAACCTATTCTAAAAGATACTTCGTAGTATAAGCAAATTCTGCAAGCGATAGTAGTTGTCAACAGGGGTGGACATAAAAGTGGGGGGGGGGGGGGGGGGCAGACTACCCCGGGCGCCGGGTGATAGAATTTAATTTGTCTACGCACCATAATTAATTCATCTAAGTTATTAAAACTTTCTTTGCATACAACCATTACCACCATCTGGGATGTTTCTATGGACCACTTAATATAAGCCTGTTTTGAAGATGCTCGTCTGTTACATAATTATGCGACTCCATTACAATAAATATTATATATTATATAACATAATAAATAGTAATGACAGGTTTTATGTATTTCTACTAAACTATAGTGTTATTTACGTGGGCGCAAAGCAACGTATGCAAGATACGTTTATTGCTGTTGGGTTGATAGGAACGATGGAAACATGGAGTTGGATAGGATGATGGGGGGGGGGGGCAACAAATCACAATTCTTGCCCCGGGCCAAGGAAAGCCTAAATCCGTCTCTGGTTGTCAAGCACAAAATGTAGGCATGGCAGAGAAATTCGGCGCATTACACATTGAAACAAGTGTCTCGAAAGTCTTACAGTCTACAGGAGGCGATGTTTTAAGAAGAAATAAGACTTATTCACAAGGCTACAGTTGCTGTCTCAAAGATAAGGGCAAAAACATAAACACATACGAGCAGAGTAATTTTCTACGGATTGTTCGTTGATGTCGCCCGCGTAAACGAGGGGGGGGGGGAGGATCTGCCTGAAACCCAAGGAAAGGAAGAAGAAATATAAATAAGTACAAAAAGTGTTTTTGATAAAGACGAAGCGAAGAGAATGGTTCACAAGAACAGAAATAAATGCCACTTTTAAGAAAATAAAAGTCAGAGCAAGATGTACAAAAACATCATGAAAAGTTACCGCACTAGGAAATTACATTTCCGTAAAACAGTTAGTTGAATACGTTCTCGAAATCACATTTCCAGTTCATTGTAAATTACTTTAATATTCCATGCAACAATTCTTTTTCACTGTACAACTGAATACACCCAGTAAAATTACTTCACAAAATGCACATTAAAAGAAATTCATGTTTCAAGTCCTTGCCGATAAAATGGTTACAGACAAAAAAAATAATATCATGTTGAAAAATTAACCACGTCTTACTAGCATAAAATATATTTACCAAGATACGAAAACGCACATTATCGTACGAAAACTAACTTATTTTACCTTTCAGAAAAAAAATATAAAATATAAGAGCCCACAGCCGTTTGTTCGTGCCTGCTTTGTCTCTTGATCGTTACATAGTTGAGACAGTACACATAAATATCATATAGATAGGGCGGTTATCTCGTACTGCTGAAGACATATGTTTTTTCACTGCTTAAAAATTTTAAATTTTCTGATCAGATAGTGAAGTTGTCCAGTTTGAGCAAGCACGTACTGCAAATACTGCTTCCAAAAATGCCAAAATGCAGTTTTGGAAATACATAGTTTTGTTAGAACGAAATAAAGTGCTAAAACATACAACAATTACAGTTAATATAACTAGAATTTACACATCAAACATAACAGACAATCGGTTAAACAAGTCTCAAATTTTTCTTACATCACGCTATTCCATCTCATATAAAACATTTTAAGACGTTGAAATCGTCATAACTAGGACTATTCTGAAGAGTGCCTAAGTCGTATTAATATACATCAATCGTGTCTCAAATTTTCCGCTTGTGGCTTAATAGTTCGTAACATTATTTACAAAAAAAAAAAAAAGCAACAGACACCGTTTTTCTTGGGAATATCGACACGTAACAACAATTTAGTAAGACAAGTCGGTATCTGTTGCTTGTATATTTCTCCGTATCTGCTATTTAATTACAAATTGCAGCTTTGCAGTTTGTAGTGTGTTTCGTGGCATTAAACTTTTCGAAAATATGCGAAAGGCCAAAGAGTAATATTCTAAATAGCATTAAATGTAAAATATAAAATACATTAAATTAATAATTACGAAGTCCTAGTTTCTACAGTTGGTTGCCACATAAACACACAATCAAGAACTTTACCACTCTCCTGATGACAAGCATTACAAGTAATATTAATAATTGCTTTGCATTTATAGTTATTACTTAGTCAAAAAAATGTAACCATCACTTTTGAAAAGTAGTCTACAGGGAGTCACAAAAATCTACCGAATGTGAGACTGTACAAAAAAAATCAGAACTCATGAAAAATAAATTACTACAGAAAAAGTAAGAGTCGCGAGCTTTACGCTATGCTTTGATGAACTTACGTGGAAGTGCACTTTTAAGAAATTTATTTCAAAGTAGGAGAAGAACCAGCACAGGGACCAGATACTAGGGCGTTATTAACCAAAGTGTCCTAAGTATGCCAAGCCGCAGGACACACCCCAAAAAAATGCACGATTAAAAGCTACGCCAGGTAGCATCCTGTTTCCAAGCCAGTCGTACTCCTACTGCTGAACGACGTACGCATTTTTAGCAAGTTCTCTACCCAAGTAGCCTCAATTCAAATGTTCTAGAAACTTAACAGTAACTGCATTCTGAAAGCTCAGTTTGGTTTTCGTCTAAAATCCTTAATTACATGCAGCCAAAGATAGATAGGTACGTTTTAAGCTTCAAACGACTCGTCGAAATCGTGATGATAACAGACGGAACAAGTGTCGTTAGATAAACAGGCAAGTGAAGGAAGTTGCCATGGTCTGAATCAAGGAACAAACTAAGCATTTGCCTCGTGTTATTTCGGAAAACCTCGGCAAACAAATCAGAAAGGCCGGAGTAAGAATCGAACTCGGGCCCTCCTGAATATGCGAATCCAATGTTTTACCACTGCTCTACAAGCACAGGAGTTACGTGATGGTCCGTTCACGTTACCTTCCGATAAACCGATACTTCACAATCAAATGAAAACATTTAAAAAACAATTCTTGGTTTGTCCTTTGCGTGGGTTGTGATACTGACAACAATGCGACAAATTAAGTGATCTGCAATGGAAAGAGACAATATTTCCTTACGTGTAATAAAAGCACATTTCACTTCGTATAAGGGAAAATTAATGACACAAATAATTAAGGCAAATATTTCCCAAAAATGTGATTAATTACCCGGCATATGAGAAATAAGTATGAAATAAAACCCCGCAAATACAAGAAAATTCTAAAAACGGTAAGATGAAACTCCTTTTTTTTAAAATAAAAATAAGAATATTTAGACGAATTTGTACATAATTTTTGTTATTATCGTAGGTAATAAGTTGAATCTAACAAATCACCATTGCATCAAAAGACTACTACGCTATCAACTCCACCATTTTTTAAATTTCAAATATTACTGTACTGCATTATCACAATGTCTCGTTTTGTTTCTAATCCTCCACTGGACTTACATTTACGAGGTAAGCAGAAAATTCTGAGCAAGACCTACGACATTCGGCCCACACTCGAGTTACTACACAGTGCGATAATTTCAAATTTAATAAGGAAGAATAAATGTACCATACAAATGAGTGAATTTTACCTTGCACCTGTGAAGTAAATTTCCATAAATTTTATACAGTGTATGAATACAATGATAGGCATTCACGTATTACAAAATTATGTTACACGTAACTTTAAGAGGGCGTGCTACATAATTCAACGCTAAAAGCATTAACCAATAACGGTACGTTTCTTAAAGTCAATTTGCGAAAATTAAGCAGCAGCAATCCTAGACAATAGTTTTAGCCAACGTTTTAAACAAAATTGTTTCCAGTGTTACGAACTTCTGAGGCACAATCTCTGACGCCGGAACCTCGTGCATTTAACTGCGGCGCAAGAGATCACGCGTAGCGAATTAGTTATTCTGGATAAATATTTACTCAAAGTTGGCAAATACCATTATATATGTTAGTCATTGTATATTTTATCCATATTGGCTTCGAAAAAGCGTAGAAAGAAATTGATGTTTTCATCGTTTATTTACCTACCACGCACTCTTAAGGAGGACGGCAAATTACATTGTTTCAGCAGATACAGAGTTTATTCGAAGAATGCACAACGTGCGTGTGTGATGTCTGTCTAAGGCCATGATCTTTCATTTATTTCAAACAATTGTAAATAACGCTAATATTTTTTAACCAAATAGTATGAAAAAATTTGAGACTGTACAGTCAAACGATACACAACTATGGCAGAGCGTTTTTAAAAATAATGTACCGTTTGCTAGCGAAAAATTATTTTTCTTAACTTCAGATCTTTTTGACAAGAAAATATGTGATATTTCAGGGGCAAAAATCTAAGAATCCGTTTGGTGTATTGTAACAGAAAAATTCAGCTACAAACGATGATATATAACCTAAGTGTTAAAACTGTGAGATGAATTTTTGAAATATGTATTAATTCACGTTAAAAAAACATTTTCGAAACCACTGCAAAACTAAAGAGCGAGGCCTTAATAATAACTTCAAAAGGACGTTTCAACTGTTTTCACCAATTTCTGGTTCTTCATACCTCTCTAAAATACATTTTATTGGTAACGCAAATGCTAAAAACGGGCGTTTTCGCTGTTCGTGTTGGGTCAGGACATCCTGCTGCAGAATATTTAAAAAGCTATAGGCATCTACAACACTCCTTTATTTCAATATTACGACACAAAATTAAATTGCTATCATTGATTATCTCATAGTGGCGAGCTATCGGTGACAAGACAGCACGGTAGTTCGGCAACTTGCTCATATGGGCTAGGATGAGGCGCGATGAGCGTGGTGTGCCAACTTTTGAGCTTCCGCACTTCTAGGCCTGGGATTAGCAAAAATAGGTTCAGTCAGGTGTTCACCTTAACATGCAGAAAAAAAAAACTTAGCTACTGCCCTCTAATGATGAAGAAGCCCTTTTACCAAATAATCTGCATTTTTTTTCCGCCCGTGATTCCGAGTTTACTGTATGGTAATGATTCTAATAATTTTATTTTAGTATGAAATATGTTTACATACAATATTCTCTAAATTATTTAAAGACAAAACAAAATTTTTGGTCAAGTATTTTCTTGAAGTCACCGTAATATCATTAAAAATGTATTTTTTGGGAACTGACTCGGTACATATGCAGCAAAGCTTACTCCTACCATTTTTTTTAAATTCAAATTTAAATTTAAAACATAAAATAAAAAAATTAACAAAGCACATAAACGATTGTAAAAAGGGGGCCGTTACATAAATACAATGTCAAAAAAATAATAATTTTAACAGGCCTAGTAGTCTGACTTGCCTTACTACATATCGAGTCTTACATAAATTTAAAAGTTAGGTGTATAGCAATTGCTCAAAATAATTTTCCATACTTATTTTGACCTTTTGTTTCACATAAAGAAATACATTACGGTAAAAATGTGGAAAATAATATTTTTGGTAACTGAACGCTATTTAGAAATCCACTAAAAATAAAAGTTATGGGGAGAAATCTTCTTCAGATGCAGATCTCAAACGTATTCAAATAAATGCTAGAAGTGATACTTCAGTTCTGCACACCAAGTTAATAATGTGAGATGTGCGCCTAGGCAAAACCCAAACTACCACGCCGCGTGCAGCAAGTCTCGCGGGGAAGGTAGTTCAAAGCTACGCTACAACCGATTCTGGTTAGCAGCAGGCTTGACGAAACAAAAGGCAGACGCAACCCGTGGAAACAAAGGCGGATAGATACAGCCCGGGTGCGGGAGAAAAAAAAAACGCGGGTGAAGGACCGACGAGCGGGGAAGACAATAGAGGAAGACACGTACGGGGGAAGGACAAAAAGAGATCGGTCTGGCGGGCCGCATTCACCTGCTTCGCGGTAGGCATCCCTACTCTGGAACAAAACTGGTGGATGAGCTGGGGAGTGAGGGGAAGGAGGAATGGGGGAAGAAACAGCCCCGCGAGTTAATGTATTCTTACCCACCAATTCCTGCCCACACCCCTGACGTTGCATGAAGACTTCAACATTCACAGTCTACAGCGATGCTACACTGCTACTGCAACCCTACCATAACACTCCGATAACCAACTACACACGCGTGATACTTGTCCTACGACTTTTCCTTGGGAAATAAGTTACACAGAGCTTATTCAAAAAGAAATTTAAGCCAAACACACTTTCATCATCGATAATACTGATACTGTACTTCGATGCCGAGCTACCAAAATTAATAGGTGATAACTTTGTTAACAGTATTACAATATGATTTCACAATTATAGCAATTTTATCTAATCCGCCTCAATAATGAAGAGCTTATTTTTGGAGTGTTAAAGGGGTTTACGCAAGCTATGTATTTAATTTCTAAAGTTGTTATACAACGCACATTTAATTTATCAACAAATCTTTAATTGCATGAAGTATTTTAGTTATTTGGAATTTTTTTTTTAATACAGCAACTACAAAAAAAGTATCAACTTTAATGAATGTGGACATTCTTACATTAATTACGTAGCTGGATACTAAATATGTCTGGAGATATATGGAATCAAATTTTAAATGACTTTACCGTGGCCCCCATAAAATAACTTCCAAATAATTTTATAACTAAAATGAAAAATTTTATCATTAAATACAGTTTCACTTAACACTACTACTGATATGTCAAACCACAAGACATTAAGTAAAAATTTTATTTTCATTCTCCTTATCTCTATCTTTCATTGAGTATATGACATGAAACACGTGCTCTGTGGCGAGGTTCTGAAAGTGTATGCGTGGACGTCTAAAATCCTCACAAACGCCTCACGAATGCAGCTGCAGCTACCAATAATGTTGTTAAGACACGTAACTCCAGGTAAGTAACAAAAGTGGCCACTCTGCTGTTTAACCATGATCCTGTTTTCCACGCACCCTTAACTACTGAAACACGTGGGTTACGCTTCTTCTTGAGTACTTCTTACCAGAATGACCGAAATACATAACATATGATAGCCGTCGTTTAGCTGCGGATGTATAATGTTATTACTCGAAGATTTTTTTTCTAGAATTACTTATACACGTGCGGTCTGTTTAGTAAACTTGCAGTCAAGGAATTCGTAGTATGGAATAAATGTAGACGTAAATTCCTTTCCAACGGATCAATTTTACACCTCTTTGAATAAAACAAATGTATGTATTAAATTTCTTAAGGCTTGTTGCCACATAAAAAAAAATTCGTTTATATATGTTTTGTGTGAAAGGTAAGTGTTAACGTTACAATTTAGCAATGTATTTACCATCTACAACAAAACATGCGACGTTTCTCAACGTGGCAGTATTTCTTAACATTTTCAAGTAAAACGCAGTTATTTTTTCACAGTTATGATTACAACCGAGCCATTAAAAAGTACTTCCTTTAACATCATATGTCTATACAGATCAACTCAAGAGACTGAAATGTTGGTAGTGAGAGTCCTTCAGAGGCCTACGTGTCGGATCTCATCGCCTCAATAATAAACTGGAGTGCAGAGATTTATTATAGTAAGTACTTTTTTCCTAGAGAGACTTTAAGAGGTGACCATACAAATATAGTTTTGGCTAACATGCAGTACACACTAAGTCGGAATAAGTGAATATTCACTAGTATTCCAGTCGTTTACACAGATTCCGGATGAAGCAGTTTTAAACTGATTGAATCAGTGAATGTTCACTGATTCACTTTTGGAATACCGACATTATAGATAGGAATATGTGAATAGTCACTGATTTAATGGTTTTCCACTTATTGAATTCGTTGACACTACGTCAGGAATATGTGAAGATCGCTGGATATTAGTGAATATTCACTAATTTCGATTTAGTGTAAAACCAACGATTGTTCCTACTATAGTTTTTGTTTTTTACGAATCATGATAATATTTTTGAAGTTATAGCAGTAAAAAAAAAAATTGTCGTTCTTAAGGGTCCTTAACTCATGTTTCTAATAAGCGAGCTAAATTTTCAAAATTATAGAAGCATTTTTTCAAAGATGTGTTATTTTCGCAGATATACGTAAAGGAGATATGTTTTAACGACTTCGCATAAAAACAGGTGTAACACGCTACAACAAAATTTAATACGCCACGTACACAGAAGGGCATTATTTATGTCCATGATGCCGAATCGACGGTGGAACGAGAACCATGCAGGAACTATCAATGACATCAAGACTCCGCATCAGTTGCCGTATACTGCATTTCTCGCGTTTAGGAAATTCCGAGTAGAAAAATATAAAATTTGCCACTGTAGCGTGAATTTTATTTACTATGCACAACAGTACAAACATCGTAGTTGAACTTTTAACGTATATTAAGGCCGCAGTCAGTCCAGTGAATTAAGAATACGGTTTAAAAAATGCTGGACTAATTGCGGCCTAAATACACGTTAAAAGTTCAACTGCGATGCTTGTAGTAACGCACGATAAATACAATTGTCACTCTATAGTAACAAATGCCTAATTTTTCTTTAAAAAAAAAAATAGGCTCAAAAGCGACGGAGCAGTAAGGTCGACCTTGAAGCGCGCATCAAATGCCGCGTCGCCTCAACGAGCCAAGCACTGAACTAGCGTGCAAGGTTCCCGCCGAACGGTTTTTACTATGGGACATTAAGCGGTGACCATATAATGTTATTGGTGGAAAGTCTGCAGCTAAGTTCAGTGCAGGTCGCAAACTGAGTTTCACATACATCCGGTTAGTACATTTTGAAGTACGGACGCCTGAAAAGTCCGTTTTGAGCCATGTTGGAGGGCTTGGAAACAGTGTTTTTAATGAGCGTGGCGTCATAACAATGAGGTTCCGACCTTGTCTGAAGTTTTTCTTTTTGTACGTTGGCACAATGGGCACACGAGGAATATTTTCGTAGAAAAAACCTGTTTACGAACATGCTGCAACGCATTTTAAGCGTGAGGTAGACGGCCGCCTTAAGGCCTCGCCCTTTAGTTTTGCAGTGGTTTCGAAAATACTTTTTTTTTAACGCAAAATAATACATATATAAAAAATCATTCTTACAGTTTTATCACTTATATATCTTCGTTTGTATAAGAATTATTCTGTTGCAATACACCAAACGGATTTTTAGATTTTTGCCCCTGAAATATCACATATTCTGTTGCCAAAATAAGCCAAAATCAAAGCATAATAATTTTTTTGCTAGCAGACGATACATTACTTTAAAAAACGCTCTGGCAAAATTGTGTATCGTATGACTGTAAACAGTCTCAAATGTTTTCAAAGCATATGGTAAAAAAAAAATATTCGAGTTATTTGAAATTGTTTGAAATAAATGAAAGACCTTGACTTTAAGGTGGTCGTCTGCCGAGGCCGCCGAGCAATGTGGAGAGATTCGGCCGTTAACACATTATTCAAAAACTGCTCACCGCACGTGTGTTATGTCTGCTTAGGAATATAAGCAAAGAACGCTATACACGTGTGTTAACCCATTTCAAGTTCACCGCTACTCATTAAAACATATTTTCTTGCGGCCGATAATGACGAAAATAGGTGTTCTGTGGTGTTTTTTTAGGCATGTAAGTCGCGGCGCATAATGTTTTAAAAGGTACAGGCGTGTAAAATACACCTTCGTCTTTAATAATACGTCATAAAGTGATAGGGTCGTCACTGAAAGTCTCATACAGGCGACTTGTCAACGAGAAGACTACACGCCAGTTCTGTGACTTGCGCCTAGAGGCTAGAGTGAAGCGTGATGTGCGTGTTGTCTCGTCCTTACTGCTTCTACACATCTAAGCTTCGAACGTGCAAAATACGTTCACACAGACGGCCACCTTTTAAGGACGTCGGACCCGTAAAAATTCCAAATTTTATTTTTGTGCCAAACACTGTTCAACTTTTACACATCAGATAACATGTAATTTCTCCAAAGTAAAAAATTAGATCCCATAGTTTTAGCATAATCACCTATCAAAGTCACAAAATGTCAGTTGCGGTGTAGCCAAAATAATAAAAAAATAATTAACTTGCAGAAACAAGATAATTCATAGTGATACGTAATTATGTGAGCTACTTCAAGACACTTTTGTAAACAAAAAACGACACAGTTAGGTATTTTTTTAAAAATGGATGAAAATGAGTAAAATTTTGCATAACTTTGACTTTTGGCTACTACTGAAATTTCCAAACTAACTTTTGTCAAACATGTCATGAAATGCATTGGTACACTGAATTTCAGTTCCTGTAATTTTGAATTCATTAGTTAATTAGGTTTTTTTTTTTTATTTTGGCTACAGCGCAATACCCATTTTGTGACTTTGATGAGTGATTTTGCCAAAACTATGGGGCCCTATTTTATTTATTTTGGGAAATGACGTGTTATCTGATGTGCGAAAGTTGAACAGTGATTGACACAAACATAAGAAAATGAAATTTTACGGGTTCAACGCCCTCAAGGGCTCAGTCTATAGCAATTTTAATCGTCATACTTTAATTTTTATATTGGTCCCAGATATTTCTTATATTATTTTAGACATACATTTTGACTAAATTGTGCTGTTATGAAATTTTTTTATCTACAGTTTCTGCATAATAGTTCGTAAAACTCAAAATTTACATGCTACAGTTTTATGTACGACGCTAAAACCACTTGATATACCAGACTGAAAAAAATTCACAGTGGATTGCAATGTATCAGGCTACAATTTGGCATATGTAGAAAAAATTGTATTTTTATAAAAAAATGTTTTGAATTTTTTAAATTTTTATTTTAAATTTTAGAATTTTTATTAAAACACACAAACATTTAATTTGTATATGTCAACATGTAGCTTGCAAAACTGTTATTCACTGTGATTTTTTTTAAATTTTGGTACGTCAGTTGGTTTTGTGTCGTACATACAACCGTAACATGCAAATTTTAACATTTACGAGCCATTACGCAAAAACTGTGAGGGATAAAAATATTATATAAGAGCAACATTTAGTCACAATTTATATCTAAAATAAGGAAAAAATAGCTGGTTCAAATATAAAAATAAAATTATGACGATGACAATTACTGTAGAGTGTAGACCGTGCCCTTACCGAGGTACGCTAGTGGTTGGAGGCACTCAAGCGATGCGCCATCACCCAGAAGCTATATCCGTGACGGCTCGACGTAACATTCAATCCAACACAATAGGACTGGAGTAGGCCAGGAGTGGCGTGGCCATCAACGTGCGCAAACATGGGACAGCCACGACACCGCCGCGCTCAAGCAATCAAGAAGTCGGCGTCCAGGAGACTCGCCCCGGCCCGGGCTGGGTAAACACACGAGCCCCGTGTTTACACTTGGCCACGGCCTGGGGGGATGATGTTGGGGGGGGGGGGGTAAGTCTCCTGGGGGTGCCTCGTGCGACTGAACAAACAAACCCACAAGGGGGCGGGGCCCATGCCGCAACCACCCACCTACGTAACTGCAACCGGGACTGCTTCCAAGGCCACGCCCTCATTTAAACTCGTGGACAGTGAATTAACTCCAACAAGATCATTTTATTTCTACATAATGTAAAGCAATCGGACGTTACTGACCACGTTTTAAAATTTATCAAACTTCTCACGAAACGTATTCTTAACTAATGAAAATTTTCAGTTGGGAAGTGCGTTGTGCTTGTTTTTTTATCACATTATATTGTCTTAGTTGAGTAGACAGTTGAGAGGTCCTAGGGTCGAATCTCGGGCAAATCAAGGTAGGCATGTGCCATTTTCACATGAGAACAAATAAAAATTAGATTTGTAGGCTATAACGCAGACAAATAAAGTAAAAAAGTATCTATAACACACACTTTATAGTATACATAAATACCGTAAGCGGGATGACTTTGGACACGTGAGGTTACTTTAGGATAATTTTATACTTTTTTTTTCCGTTATTCTAAACTGTGAATAAATATGCATTAACTGTGAGACAAACTAACGGGGAAAAAGACGCCGAATTTACTCTACAAGTTTCTGCAAGTCAGTATACGAAACAATAAAAAATAACAATATTAGGCCACACATTTTTCCATCTTTACGAGAAAATATTTTGCCTGAGTGGCGCTTTCGTAACGCGTAATTTCTTACGTCGGAATCAAACGCACGAAATTTTGGTGTCGGAGATTGCCCCCAAGAAATACGTTACTCGAAAAAAAAAAAAAAAAAAAAAAAAAAAAAAAAAAAAAAAAAAAAAAAAAAAAAAAAAAAAAAAAAAAAAAAAAAAAAAAAAAAAAAAAAAAAAAAAAAAAAAAAAAAAAAAAAAAAAAAAAATAGTCGCTCACTTTATTAATGGTTAAGGTTTGATATGGTTACAGTTTAACACATTAGCAACAGTAACTAAGGTTTTGTAATGCAAGCAGTTTCCGAAACATGGCGGTAAACTACTTTGGTACAAAATTTCAGAAGAGTCTACAGGTCTTGCTATTTGACCTATCTGAATTTTTCTATTTTCACGACAGGAATAACCTATCAAAATTTGCCGGTGTTTTCTAAATAGGCCTATACGTATATACATTTAAGCATACTAGAGTATTTCTTATCTCCCGTACACAACTTCGCTCTACTCACCCGTTATATTGTCGATAGTTGAGACCAAATAACAATGCTCAAACGAAACAAAAGATTTTACCTGCGAGGATTGAAATGAAAATGACTGCTCCGAATTATAGTATACACAGCAATGACAGTTTATAATCGTTTCTCGTTATGCTGTATTAACAAATAAACAGTTTGTAATAGGATGCATTATTTATACACCTATATCAAAGTAATGATATGCCATACTTCATTTAAAATCACAGGAAAAGAAAAATGAAAATTAGCAAACAACTCCAGCCTCATTAAAAAATAATGCACGCATGCCTATTTAGAGTTTCAAATACTATGATTCATTTAAAAGCATTCCAAATAAGATTAAATTTAAAAAAAGCTAAACTGTTCGTTTGTTAAGAGAGTGCGACATTTTGGCACGCCACACAAACATCACTCTACAGCTACATACTAAAATGATGATAATAAAATTCTTTAACAGACAGCATTCAAGTTTTCCGAGCCCAATAGACCTAAATTGTAGACGGCAGATAGTCAAATTCATTTATAACCGCAACGAGAAAGTAAGAACGGTCGTGAAAACGGCTGGATACGAAAATTATTAATTAAGAGTCTGAAGCGCTTAACCGTAAAGTCCTTAATAGGATATTCAGAACGAACGCAGAAACTAATTAAAGCTGACACAGAGAAACATAAACTAATGCAAAAAAAAAAAGTATCACATTTAGGGTGGTAGGAAGATGCTTCGCTCGTCACCGCACTTGGAAGAGATAGTGACAGTAAAATTTTACAGCGATAATCAAGATAAGAATTTACCACCGAGAAGCTGTGTTATCTCACTTCAGTACCAAGAAAAAAAAAGGAAGGAGGAGGATGCGCTAAAGAAAGCAAGTATTCCAAAAAATAAAATGACAACGAACAAAGATAAAACAAATAGTCAGCTATTAAATTAAAAAAAGTAAAATCTTGCAAAAAACAATATTACAGAATACCAGGAAACCAATAAACGGTAATATCTAAGAACAATTTCTAGCTGAAACTCTCTCTCGAAATCCTGGCATTATCGCGTACAATGGCAGATGGGATGACATTCTACAATAGATATACAAATTTTAACAAGGCTAACGTTGCCGTCAAAAGACATAACTGCTTATCGTTGACAGCAATGATAAGGTTGTTAAGAAAAATCAGAAACCGTAATATGTAACGATGACAATCGCTAAGTGTCCGTAGTGTAGGATCATACTTTTCAACTACAGTTTAATTTAGTAGACGTTATACGCAATTTACTTCGAAACGTCTGCAAAAGAATGAGTACATGTGAAGCTTCTCGTTCCTGTGGCTTGGAGTCCGACGAGGCAAGTTTCAGTATTGTGCTAACATCATAGTTTCAGGCTAATATTGTAGGTGCATACGACGACTAGGGGCCCCTAATTTTCGCGAAAAGGATTTTGCCCCAGTTTGTTTCGAAGGCTTACGTCCACGTCTGCAGCTCTGCTTGATAATCAGTGACTGGACGTCTTAGCGCTGACATGTCTTGGGGTTTTACTGGCAAATCACAGATTTGTGACGTTGTAGTAACGTTATTGTGATTGGCGAAGTCAAATGAGAGACATTACTTCACAAAAACACGTTGCCAATAACCACGCAGTAGAACGATGACCACATGCTAAGTAGCCTAACTGGACACAGACCAGACTTGACACTTCCTGGAAGTCGCACAGTCAAATAAATAAATAACTGTTAATATCTTGGCTTTAGAGTTGAGCCACATCGTAGTGGTACAGGGTACCAACGTTTAGCAAAGCATTGCAGCAGCGGGCATCTTCAGGGTTGAGTTATCAACCAAATGTCGCCGGTACGTTCTACCACTTCGACGCTGGTCAACATCGAAAGTCAATACATCCATATCAACAATGGCCGCGAAAGCCTACGCGACCATCTTAAAATAAACTAAAAGCAGGTCAAATCATATGGTATCACTAAGCCAGCGAGCAGCCAATGAGAAGGCGCTGTCTGCTTGAGAACATAGATATTCATAGAGTCTAGCAGGTAGATCAGTGAGCACGAGAATGATTTCTGTTTGTAATCGGGTTAGCTACGGACGTCAAGATACTCAGTTCTAAATGACATATGTTCCATTTGTACATAACACACCAACTTCACTAGTTGTTCGATTACACCCGGCATGTCGGGTGCATAGTAGGACTAGTACCCGAAGTCACTCCCTAACCTAATGACACGGCTGTTCGAAAAACTCCTATTATAACAGGCATCTGTCAATCAACTCTTCCCAATGGAGTTCACAAGCAGGAAGTGTAGCCAATCATCAGGATTGCTTTTCTCTAACATTGCCCTAACAACGGGCATGACACGGCAGTTAAAAATTCGAAGTTGGTAAATCAATGAGCTGTAAGGTTTCATACTTTTAAAATATTTAAAATACACTTACATTTTTAGAGAACTTTTTTATGTCATAATACCTCATTTCTCGTGCTTTTGCGATACTTGTACGGCAGAATATATCGTATAGGCTAATCGTCTCCAATTATTGCTGAAAACATTTCTTACTTGTCAATTATTTTTTTAGACAAAAAATACATTGTTTCGGCTAATAATATTTTTGTCTCGAAAACATTAGTTAACATATTAAAATGTATTTTAAACAAAACTGTAGAAAATATACTAGCTTCATTTTAGGCTTAAAAATCATAATCGCAAAAACAATGGACATACGGGATCCTGGTTTTAAGAGAGAAGCTACATTAAAAATAAAACCAAGAAGTAACCATACCAAGAGAAGATTGAATGCCAAATAAAAAGACAGATACAAAATAAATGCATGGCGATACGTGAAAAATACTTCAAAATTAAAACACGATAGTTACACTACATCATTCGCGTCAGTATATTACCGCCTAATTTCAATGTGTTAGATTCAAGACCGAGGACTCGACAAACGACCCCGCCGAGTAAAAGCAAAAAAAGCCTAAGATCAGAACGTATAACTCGCGCGTCATGAATTACGACGAACTTTCTCCGAAACGCACCGTTCGTCACCCTTCCGGCAGCCAAATCCCCCGCATTCGGTAGTTAAGGGAGGAGGGAAACTGGGTTAATGATAGCCATATCGACCAAACAATCGCCGTGCCCCGGCCATCTTCGTGTGCGTATCTTTACGAGCGACGACATTGGTTGTAAAATAGGGTAGGGGTGGGGGTGCGAGAGAGGCAACATCTCTCAGTACGCACATCAAATCTGAAAACCAGCTCCTTTCTCCCCTTCCCCCCCAATACAAAACCGCGACATTTTATTGAAGGCAATAACCGGGAATCGACACCACCCACAACACCACTTCCCAATTTCCCTACCGCACTTTATCTTTACTGCGTTTGAAAGTGATCGCCGCCGGGAGGCCTAGCGTCTTCCCGCCACTTTATTGAGATGAACGCTCGAGGCGGTTAGACTAAAACATAAACCGCACCCATTACATCACAGTAGGCTACATCTAGCCTGCAAAATACGAGCGGCAAATAGACGCATCAGCGTTAGCGTCAAATGTGAACAATACGCGCCGCTATATAGTACCGTGCTTCAGTACCCAATAATGTGTTACATTTTAATTAATTTGCCAGCGTTTCCTGACATGACATAGAGCGAATTTTCAGCAGTTAACGGCGGTTAGTGCAAGTGTCTGGTCGAGTCAGCAGTTGGCTGTCTTACAAAGTACAAACCTACATTTCTATTTAAAAAAATAATGTGGTAAGGGAGGTACATGGCAAGATAACATAATATTATTTACTTTTCTTTAATAAAAGTGCGGTGTGTTAATATTATAAATAACACGAACAAATGTGAACCTAACCCAAACTGGGTCAAAATAAAATCCAGAAACTACGGCCAAATAATCCTCGCGAATATTCCTTACATAAACAGGAACACGCACCTGAAAGTATGTACATACAGGCACAGTTGTGCGTCAAATAATGAAAATAGATATCTGGTCTAACGTAACGAGAGCGATACTCGTATTTAATACGTTAATAGTAAAAAAAAAGAAAAAAAACTTTTATTTAAATTCTCTAAAAGAAAAAATTAATAAACTTCAAATCAAACCAAATCCAACAGTTTATTACATTACACAATCCATATGATATAAAAGCTAATCGCGTGATTTACCTATTTTATAAAA
Organism: Medauroidea extradentata; assembly: GCA_003012365.1. NCBI lineage: Eukaryota > Metazoa > Arthropoda > Insecta > Phasmatodea > Phasmatidae > Medauroidea > Medauroidea extradentata. The sequence continues at coordinate 5,962 of PNEQ01043556.1, read as the reverse complement.
ACATATTTTTTTCTCTTAGAATCACTTATGTCAAGATCAAGTTACATATCGTATTCTTGTTTATCTACACCGCGACAAGCTTTTATATTATATAAATTGTGTGATGTAACAAATTGATGGCGTTGATTTAATTTAAAGTTTACTTTCTTCTTTTTAGAGCATTTCAATAAAATATTTTTAAAAGTTTTTTACTATTAATTTGTTATTTATTTTTTTTAGTAATTTTTCCATGTTGTTCCCACGAGTACCGAAGAAATATCCGTCGTTCCTTCCAGAGCTTCGGTTAGGTCAAGTTTTAATATACAACAGGGTTCGTCCCGGTGCCCTGAGGTGGTATGTTCACGACATCATGTTTGATATAGGTCATTCGGAATAAAGTGAGCACTAAAGATTTAACCTTTGAAAAAAATCACTAGCCGTTACTGCATATTGGTCAACATTAGTAATAGTTACATTATTGTTTGTATGGTTGGTAGCGAATCATTTAATGTAGTTCCGTGTATTTTCTTATTTGAATACAGCATTGTTGAAAGAACCTCAAATTCAATCGACCTCTCCGTATACCATACTTATTTTTTTATGATCTTATTGACATACCTACTGACTGTGTAGTTCGACTTGATTCGCGCCACGACAAAGTGATGCAACCGCCCGCTGAATTCAAAACTGTCGACACATAGTCGCTAACGCTCGCGCCACAGAGGTAGTTCAAAATTTCACCGACAGGTGGCACCAGGCTTGCAGGCGAGTTGAGTCATGAGTGTATCTGTACGTTGTGTAATAAATATGGGTTTCTGATGAACACATTCAAAAGTATTAGAAGTAACTGTTTATGAATATCATTGTTAAATGATGTGAAGTCATTTGTAATCTGTGATCTTGTTATGTTTTACGATCACCATTCTGAGCATATGGAATTAGAAATAGCATTTTTTTTCTGTTTCACACATTAAGAAAATTCGTTATTTATTGATTTTGTTAATTGCGTCGTCTTTCATGCCAGGATGCTGAATGGAACTTAAATAGCGTGAGTCGTGTGTGTTTGTAGTGGCGGTTTTTAATTACAAATTAATTTACGAGATACGTAACGGCACATTCAATTATAGTTGATGCAGAGAAAACAGTGATATAAAACGTTAACTCGCAGGTATTTATAACTAAGATTACTATTGAGTATATCATATATACATAGCGTCCGTTCATTTAATGAGTAGGTATTATGGATAATATTTATCGCAGCAGTGTAATGTAAATGAAAACATTGTACAAGCCTGTGTAAATAAACGCATGTGGCAATGTCTATGCAGTTTACATGCAGCGGAATGATATAAACTGGCGGAAAATAGAAATTAATCAGGGCTTTTTTGATTGCTCACTTTATTCCGAATCACCTTATACACCCTGATGCCACTCACGACCTCACCTTGACTTGGATGTTTGGAGGTACGCGCCATTTATTTCAGCTTGAAGCTTACTCGTTTACACAGTTCCGGGTTTGATTTTAGATTTTTGTTCACCACGGCTAAAATTTGCCCAGGGTGTAGGTCGATATTAGTTAAGACACGACCATTTAGCCGGGCAGAAGTTCGCCATCTCCTCGAAGAGCTGAACGCGGACGTCATTTTATTCGTATTCTTATCAGCAAATCCTTTCATTTGATAACCATACCATGGTAGAGCATAAAAAATAACTAGTCCGTCATGGGCGGTCCGCCATATTGGATTTAGAATGACGTCACTTAGCTAACCATGCATTGTCATCCAAACTAAACGTGTATAAAAAGTTCAGTTTAATCGGTTGAGGATAAAACTGCGTTTAACACGACGTAGTATATTTCTCGCGCAGGTCCTTGCGCGCAATCACTGTGCAATATTTCACGAAATCTCTCATAGTCCATTTTACACAGCGCAATTTCCCCACGCAATATACATGCAATCTGCTTTCTTCCCGCCAAAGTTTAGAACAAATGGATAACCTAAATGCACAAAGCATTATATAATTGATGTGTACTTGCAAGGGTGGAAATGTTATCTGACAAAGATGAAAATAATTGTGAACCATGTAGGAACTTGTTTTTTATCTCTTCAGTGGTACGGTAGTCATTTCCCGGACTTCTGGTACAGACGCGGCCAACTACTTTAATGCATTCTCGCACAAATGTTTGTTGTGATAATTTGGTGATTTTGTGTTATAGTGGACCGGAACTGTTCTGTATTCGTCCAAAAGCTGCAAAAACCACTCTGGTGTCGATTCCATGTTTGTATGGTGTTTGTTGTTTTTTATTTATACACACTACTACGTATGTATATTTACTTCCGAGAATGGCCAATCACATAGCTTGTTCCATGCAACTTGCATAGAAAAATAGAGCATGTTCAATTTGCAGAAATTGCGCCGCCGCATGCATTGCACCTGAGGTTAAAAGAATTGTATGTTTAAGCTCCAATGCAAGATGATCATACTGCGAGGAAGTTGTGTGTACATTGCGTCGTGTAAAACCAGCTTAACTGCTCTAAAATTCAGTTGCAAGATTTAAACCGAAGAAACATACAAAGACTGCAAGTTAAAGAAAAACTTGTCAAAAGAATATAAGTCGCTAGTTTATGGCAAAAATAAAGCAGATTTAACATACACAAATGTTAACCAAAAAAAATTTTAAAAAATTGCATCTGCAGTAAAATCCGTTGTTCTAAAATTATTTCGGGAAATGTATAGGATTTCCTTCCTAAATATGCGTGGACTCCAGACTGCAGAGTTATATTTGAGAAGCACTCATGTTTTGTTTGAAGGTCTCTGGGATTGACGTACGTGCTAGAAATATGATTTTGTAACAGAGAATAGTAGAGAACACTTCAGGTAAGGTCAACCCCTGGTGTTGAAATTTCCATTTTAAATCACAATATTATTACTGAAATTATTAAAATATCATTGCGTATTGACATTATACAAAATTCTTCGGTATAAGTCACCTTGCTTAAGGCTCGATTTCAGTCGCCATATTGAATTTTATTATTTTTCACTTTTTCGTAATTCTGAGAAGAAAATTGTTTAATATGTGATTATACCTTAAATTCTATTTACATTTCGCTACAATACAGACCTTGCGATTTAGCTGATAACTTATAATTACGCCGCAATTTGTCGGGTAAATTATGAATATTCATAATTTACCCGACAAATTGCGGCGTAATTATAAGTTAGCAGCTAAATCGCAAGGTCTGTACTGTAGCGAAATGTAGAAATAATTTGAGGTATAATCATATATTTAACAGTTTTCTTCTCAGAATTCTAAATAAGTGAAACTAATAAAATTCAATACGGCGACTGAAACCGAGCCTTAAAGACTCTTAAAAGACGAGAATATATTCATAATTTCAAATAATAAATTAAAATTGTGTCATCAATATTGGTTAGATGTCATGAATTTATGAGTTTATAGCAAGATAATATATTTTACTGGCACGATAATGTTACTTTTAAAATGCGTGTTTCTAAACCACCAAACAATTCGAATCAGTAATATTAAGCATATCAAGTCATTAAATAAAAAGTTCATTTTTATTATCTTCCTCTGAACAGAAAACACCTGTTCTGAAGCTGAGCGTGAACTTAAAACCCTAACAAATGCCTCATGAATGCAGTTATGGCTATCAATGTTGTCAGGACACGTCACTTCAAGATGATAACCGCAGTGCTCATTCTAACTGGCAGCATATGCGGTTTACCAATTTTTCTGTTTTCCGCCCACCAACGCCCTTAAAAAGGCGTCGTCTGTCTGGCATTTGAACTGCGCTGCAGTGGGTTAGACATGTTCGTTTATTCTATAAACTGGTGTGCGTTAACAGTATATATCTACGATAACTAAACATTTGAGAGATTATAAAGTACTTTTCAAACATTAAACGCATTGTAAATACTATTTCCGAGCCTTCTAACATGGCAAAAACTGGCATTTTCGGACAGATATACGTATCACAACATAAACTTCTCAGATTGATAAACTAATTCAGGGGTCTACTTCGAACTCTGGTACAGGCTTTGCACTAACAAAATATTACGGTCACTATGGTTAAAGTCCTATAGTTCCAGCGGTACAACTGAAACACTGCGCACCAGTTTACCGCCTTGACAATAAGGCCGATGTGACACAAGGCACGTTCGTCAGAGTACCTCATCGCTTGTTCACTTCTGTGCCTACAACGCGCAAAACAACTCCATGCAGAAGGGTCTAATGCCATAACGTAGCTTGCGTTCGCAGTAAGGAATGCTATCGTTTGCCTACATTCCGTCTCGGAGAGACTGCTTCCGCGAAAACATTAAGAACTGAGAGATGCAAAAGGAATACATATTCGCTATTACTATAATTGTTGTATACGTTCACCGATATGTCTTGACTGGTATATTTTTATTGCTGCCGTGGCGAGTCATTCACGTCCACCGCGTTACTCCACAACAATAACGTGGACATGATGTGCTGGTTGCCATCCACGCAGGATAATTGAACACAGCGAAACTTTACCACTCTAAAGTACGACGGCATTGACGCGACCCTTCATGAACATACCACAGAAATTCATTAAACCTCGTCAATGAGTTAATCCGAGACTTCCGTAGCACGCAAGATTTTTAAAGAACTAATCCTGCTATGTTTACGTGAAAGCAGTTGTGAGAAGAGTTAACATTTACTATCCATGTGACCGTGTATAATTTTCCTACACGTATGTAGGCCCTACTTTTTAGCTAACTTAAGATGACTTGCACACAAAACTAACCTAAAATGATGTCTCCAAATGGTAAATAAGTCGGCGATTGCTAGGGCCATTAACATTTGGAGAAAATAATGTTGCCCCAGTTTGTTTCAGTGACTTACATGCACGTCTGCGGTTATAATTCATAGTCAGCGATTGGTACAGACCCCTGTTTTTTCGCGAAAATAATTTTGACTCACTTTGTTTCGGTGCCTTACGTGCACATCTGCAGTTCTGCTTCGTGGTAAGTGATTGGATATTTTAACTCTCGCGAGCCTTGGGATTCTTCCGGCAAATCACAGACGTGTGTGTTGCAGGAACATCATTGTAATGGATCAGTTGAAAGAGATACGTGTCTTCACATAGACACGCTGCCAATAATCATGAAGCAGAATCGCGGATGTTCATGTTAAGGGCGCCGCCTACCCGCGCGTGAGAGGCTCAAAAGCGACGGAGCTGTAAGGTTGACCTTGAAGCGCGCATCAAATGCCGCGTCGCCTCGACGAACCAAGCGATGAACTAGCGTGCAAGGTTCCCGCCGAACGGTTTTTACTATGGGACACTAAGCGGTGACCATATTATTTTATTAGTGGGAAGTCTGCTACTAAGTTCAGCGCAGGTCGCAATCTAAGTTTCACATATATCCGGTTAGTACATTTTGAAGTACGGAAGTCTGAAAAGGCCGTTTTTAGCCATGTTGGATGGTTTATAAACAGTGCTTTTAATGAGCATAGCGTCTTAACAATGAGGTTCCGACTAGTGCTCTGCGAGTACTCGAAATTCGAGTTCGAGTCGAGTTTACAGTTAATACTCGAATTCGAGTATAGCATTGGAAATTTCCGAGTCGAGTCGAGTATCGTCACATACGTACACAAAAACAAAAACAAAAATGCACGTATTCACGTATTTATTACCACCAACATAAATATTAACAAAAACATTTACGACTCAAACAAGCATTCCTTACCTATGGTTATGTATACATTATTATTTATTAACATGGCGCATGCTAGCCGGAGTACATCTACACATCTTGATAAATAATAGCTACAGCACTCTGGGTCACCAGCACCGCAATCATATATTCACTGCTTCATTATTTGTGATAGCTTATTTGCTTACCCTCACGTTATAATGAAAGTAAACATACTTATTATTTCAGTGTGTGCGACGATAAAAACTGAAGAAATAATCATGCCGTATGCCGCCATCTT
>PNEQ01043555.1:0-59865 GCA_003012365.1 Medauroidea extradentata | reverse complement strand
ACCAAATGTACAATCCATGCTTAATTTAATGAAGTTGTTAGTATGCTTACCTTCAGAAATGTTGAGCTGACTTGAAAATCACACACTTGTATTCGTATTCAAAGAATATCCTACAGTAACTAAGCTTCAACATAGAACACTGATAAAACAAACTCTTAGGTTAGGTTTTTCCACAGAACAACTTATGGCACTTTTCGAGGAAATCCAAAGAAGTTTCACACAACAGTGTTTCAACTCAAAACATTTACTGAAGCCAACCTAACAAGTAAAACATTACCATTATATATATTTTAGCCAACAGAAAATCAAAAATGCAATGTATCCGATAATACACATTGTCAAGAAAAGGGTTAAATAACGTCAATACAGTTTCTCAGAGTATCGACTTTTATGAAGGTTACAGTAACTTACTTGATTTTTCTTAATTGTAAATTCTATACACTATCAAACTTGAAATGCATAAAAATTATTTGCGGATTAATACGGTAACTTCGTGGAATTAAAAACCTGACATACGTCTTCCAGCTGAGTGTTAACAACTCATTTTCCTGTTGTGTCGGCTATCTAGAGTCCAGTGAGAATTTGCATTTGTATAATCCAGTAATAAAGAAGTTTACAACGTTGTTTTAGAGTATGTGTATCTATATATAAAGAGAGAGAGATAGAGAGAGAGAGAGAGAGAGAGAGATTAATACAGACATACGTTTGTAACCAATTTCAGGAACAATATGATTTTAAACATTTAGATAATATTCACAATGCATAATTGTATGATAAGGTTTTTTTTTCTTTCACAGTGTCTGGAAAGAATTAACACACAAATTGTAGAAAAAATGCTTAGTAATAGTAGTTAAATATCATTAAGACGTGATCATTTTATCTGGCACTATACGTACGATGAACAACTCCTATTAAACATATATGTGTCAGTAGTAATGGAAGAGCTGGGAAGGTTGGCAGGAGAAGAGAGAATGTATATTGTACATTAGACATTATTCATCCTTGCAACTTAATACTGTCACATTGTCTCGACCGCCAGACAATGTCGTGCCTGTGATTTAAAACTGCTAGGAAATATCAAAGAAGGAAATTATTTTATGCTCTCAGCCGCAGTTATCGAATACTAAGCTCGCACTATAAAGGTCACAAGTTCCATTCCCGCTACAGAAGTTCTGGTTTCCCAGAATCGCTGCGGATGTACGCTGTAACAGTGATTCAATATAACCCGTGCACAATAGATTCTCCCATTTCCGTCGATACGTGCAACTTGTTACTTACGCCCTCGCTGTTATGAGACATTACGACCAACATAATAATAATTTATACTTCTTAACTTTTTAAAACTCTTAGTTTTACTATTTCGTGTTAATCAACATTTTTCCAGATAAGATGTTATTCGTGTAAACGGTGAAATTTTATATATTTTTTCTTATTCGTTGCTTTCTAGCTTTAATAATATAAGCTTAAATTCTTAATTACGTTAGAAGAATCCTTCCTGCCAACAAAAGTTTCAATTATGGTGTAACGTATAACAGAGCCGATAGTTTGTGAATGTAATACGCTGTAACAAGTTCTTGGGAGTCAAGAGAACATTAATGATAAGTGTTCGCTCTGCTGCTACTATCTTTGTTTCCCTTTGGCATCGCCATCAAAATGACAGGGAAAACAGAATAGCGTATAACTTCCGTACAAACAAAAGAAAATTAGGTACACAAAAACTAAAATATTTATCCGATAAACTTATTAAATTGATATCTGTACTCAGTCACAATATCAGAAATAAAAATTATTTTAATTTTTTTCGATACAGAAAAAAACGTACAAGCACTCGCTCACTTACATGGCTACACTGTAAAAAAACTTCCTAATATGTTAATAAGTAATTAACTGAAACACAGTATGGGACAGTTACAATACTTCCGCCTTGTAAATATGAAAACTTTTACAATCGTTACAATACAAGTCTGGTAACTTTAGTAGACGTTTGACTGTTTTATAAGAAAAAAACCTACCATGGACGTCTGAGAAACAATTCTACCATACCTACTTTCTCTATACGCATGTGTGGCAAATTTGCAAACTACTTTTTAGAGTGTAGCAAAGTTAGGAACGTCTTGCCGGGAGACCTGAAAATCGCTTCGTATCATACTTTCAGGGCTGGGTTTAAGTCCTTTCTGTTTCGTAATCAGTCTTAATATAAGTATAGACAATATTAAAATAGTAAAAATTGCACGATCATGTAAAACTGAGTAAAATTAATAACACAATATTTTAAGTAACTAACTTTTAGGCGTATGTATAGTTGAACTTGTATTATCATTGCATTCTATGTATTTATGTAATTGTATCTATTGCACCAATACGTACCAATTTTAAAACAGCTTGGAGCTGAACGTAGATAAATAAATAATGACGTATTGCTTAAAGTCATTGACGGAAACGACTTCTGAACGTTTTTTTTATTTTTTTTTCAAAAAACAATGGACCAATGGTACTTATTTTTCCAATGCAGAAAAAACTGTATGTATAAAAAAATTCCCAGACACCGTCCATGAACCAATACAGGATTCAGGTGTTTCAAAAGTGTCCATGTGGAAGAGAAGAAGCATATGTGATGTTCGTGCGGAAGAGTTTCTTCAGCGACATATACCATATCTAGCGTGCCATATGTGTCCTTGTGTTGTGACCAGCTCAGAGCCCTCACATACATAAAACATCGCCCGTGTTGCGTCGTCTAGCGATCCCTTTACAAAGTCCGGCATTCTGACCCGCTACAAAAGGAGAAGGCTTTTACAAAATGTAACCTTACAGACTTGAGATTTGTCCCTGACGTTCATTTTTTTGCGTCATGATGCACCATAATTATTAACCGTCGTTTTATGTACACGAGAAAATCGCAGAGCTAAATTCTATCTCACAAAAAAAAAAAAAAAGTAAATTTGCAGAAGCCATAAGACTAAAAATAAAACTTAATTTTCAATCTTCAAGAGTCTCAGTTTTCGCTTCACCGATACAGAACGTTCATTTCGTGTTAATCTGAACTCAAAGGTTTGGTTTGTCTCTACTATTGTTCTGTTTTTATAATGTTGCCACGTTCTTTATCGCACCACTTCGTGTGTCTAGACTACTAACTCCAGTTTCCAGGATACCGCAGACTCCAGTAGGGCTTAACAGAAGTACATCAGGATGACAATTAAATTAATACGAATGAATTTTAAATCATAAATAACTTCAACTAAATGACTTATCGAACGAAAAGCGGTACACTTTTATAATAACTGTGTTAACCGAGTTACTTATCATAATCCCGTAAAGAGATATAGAACTCAAGATTTTTCGCTCAGTACATCCAAAATTCTATCGACGTTGCTGGTAAAAAGCAGACATATTTTAAACATATTATATAAGATTACTAAAGCATTAATGTTAATAACATATACATGACTTAAATTTTAATAATACATTCAGCATAAATAAAGGTGGCAAATTATTTTCATATAAATTTTAGAGAACTTGTTACTTTTACTTTAGAGTGCTTATTACAGTGAAAAAATATTCTACAAAATATTTAAAACTATGCAATATCGCTATGTGTGTGTGTGTGTGTATGTATGTATGTATATCGTGTGTCGGTTGATTTTTGGAACAAGAATAAACCCGTAACATACAATTTTTTTCTTTGAAATGTTTATGAAAGTAAAATTCAGTCACAAGTAAACTGCACTAAAAAAACATTATTTCGTACATGTACAAAATAATTAATATTTAAATAACAAACACCCTTAATAATATCCTTAAATTTAATATATTTCTATTTAAGTAAGTACTTGGAATATTTCGTTACTTTTGATCGATCATCTAATTCGAATCTTTCTGCTACTTATAACTTGTAACATAGAAGGTAACTAAATAAACACTGTGTAAAAATCTCACTAAAATTAATATCTGAAACCGCAATAAACACATAAGCCACCTGTTTTGCGAAAAATTTCGAACACCAATGTGTGTTTAGAAACACTACACCTGGCTTGAAGATCCGTGACTGGCAGCCTTTAACTGTTTCTTATTTTAGGCGTTAGCTCTGGAGACATACCCGTCTATTGTCAGAGTAACATAAATTTCATTGGCCCAGTGAAGTAGGGATAGTTTCACTCAAAGGCACGAGGCCAATTGCTAAACGAGATATATAGAAATGTATAGGATGTGATGAAAATTTTTTTTATAAAGAACAGGTCGTCCCAAAAATCATTCTTGTCAAGGCGATGTTTACAGTTATCAACTCACCACGAACAGATTGTACAATTTTACAACTAAGAGTATGAAAGTGTCACGTGACTAGAAGCTTGACGTCATGTTCATGAGACGGGCAGTGGATACAAGCCCCGCCTCAGTGATGACGTAGCAATTATGTTATAGTCCCTACCTGGTGTATGTGGCGTGTGTCAGTAGTAATCCTGATAATTACACGTCCCACACTAGTGTGAGCCTGAACACAGAGTGAGAGATCAAACCTGCAGCGTGGTGGTGCTAGCAAGTTGTCTGATGGGTTTATGGTCCGGCAGTCACAGGCCGAGCGAGGTAAACAGCCTCGCTTTGTTATTAACACTTCCATCCTAGCTTCGACCAGCTACCAGCACAGAGGAGTTGCAGCAACAAACAGCTTCTCTACACACATCAGTGATGATCAGTGTATATTCTTGTACATTCTCGTGGATTCCTAACGCAGCGGTTTCATCATTTTTAATGTAGTATTAAACTATTGAACCGCGACGGCCGAGTGATCAGAACATTAGCCTTCCACCTACGCGATCCAGGTTCAATGCCGGGCGGGGTGGGTCCAGGAAATTTTGTACGTGGGAATCTTTTCGGACTATGACGCTTGTCGCAGAGGGTTTTCTCGGAGATCTCCCGTTTCCCCAGCTGCTTCGTTCCGGCGCTTCTCCGTTGTAGTGCCTCATTTCATGTAATTCTTCAAAGAAAGCTGTTGCCTTTGTACGTCCAGTAATAAGTCTGCTTTGGGGGTGTGGCACCATAATTCTCGGGTCTCCTCCTATCACGGTATTTATTTAGTAAAAATCCGTTGGCAATCAGTAAATATGCACAAATTGCTATTTACAATTCAAGTATACCGAAACAGAACTTTAGGATATCCATTTATGACCAGAGGTGTTTCAGTACAGGCCGAAAAATATTCGGGTTTTAATTTGAGCACTAGCAAGGTTTTAAGCAACTGTACATTTCAATCACTTTTACAAATGGTAATAACCAGAATGTTAGTAAATTCTTTAGGAGTAAACTAGCTGTCATACTACTGCATGTGTGAGTTTTTCCAGTGATTGGATCACTGACTCTCCCTTGCGAAATATACACCACTAATAAAGCTGTATGTAAACACACGCTGTCTCCCATGATACCACGTCAGATCCACTCACCGGAGCGTTAGCCAATATACGAGTAGCTGATGACAGTGTATACAAGATTGTAGAAGTCGTACAACCCGCAACATTTCCCGGTTTCTAACAATTGTCCTGTGACTTATTGGACAACTCCTGGTGGCTGCTGAGCCAATAATAAAGTACCAACTAAATAAAGGCCCAATCATGTGACACTACTGTGTCGCCAATGTGTAGCGGCCACCTACTTGAGCGAAAAGATATTCTCACGAGGCTAGTCTACATATCAGAAAACACGTGAAATTTTCTCGTCTCTGTGTTCCAGTGATTTGATTTGTTTAAACATATCCCTAGGTAATCAGTATAGATTCGCCTATATCGATACAGGATGCAGGGCACAACGTTCCAACGTTAATAACTAGTATTTGAGAATAATATCTTACTGTTTATATTACATTGAAAAACACGCCGTCCACATTCACCAGTACCCACACCCGCAATATTTAATTTCTTGAGTACAATGTTGCTCGAAATACGGTAGATAATAGTGAAACATGTCTTTGCTATCATTTACACGATAGCTGAAATTAAAAATACAATGTAATAACACAATACGACCCATATAAGAAAAGTTGATGTAAACCTACCCTCTACACTTGAATCAGTGAGAAATTAAACATTTCGGAGAAATTCCAGACGTTTCAGTCAACACTTATCAACTAAAGTTAGTGAAACCGCTCTGATTGTTTTGGAGACTAAACTGTACTAATTTGAAAGCAATCCACTTTATGTCAGTGAATTTCATACCTTTGTTACCTGATTTTCAGTGAATTCTTCAGATTCATGAGTTTGAAACAGATTGTTAACCGTACTTCAGTGATAAAAATTTCAGTGATTGTAAGTACATAGATTGTATGTCATACTTCTGCTGCAAGTTAGCAAAACTATCAAAGTCACAGTTCGGTATGCCTTTGCACAAGACAACGGTGTTTCTTTATTTCGGTTACGCGAACTTCGGGTCGCGTTTTCGAGAGTTTTTTTTTAATTCACCATTTCCATATTTATTTGGATGTTGACTGCCTCGTAGGGAACTCCAGGGGCTATAAGATGATAATAAGCCTGTATTCTGTAGAGAGGAGGGTGAAGTAACAATCCTTTTTTAAACTAGTTGCCGAGTTGATGTTAATATGTACATGTGTGTGTGAGCTCATTTTCATTAAAGTCACGCTTTAATACAACATTTGAAATATAGAGCTTTTAAAAAATGACATTGTTTTCTGCCATCAATACAATTTAAGGAATGTTACATAAAATTTCATCCTGTTTATGTATTATCACATTTAAAATCTGTGGCCGCAAGGTAGCGTAGCACTGCCATCAAGTGTTCTCTATTTCTTAAATACGAGTCACAAACCATTAAATACTATGCAGATATTGAAATTCTGGTGATTTATGATAATAAACTGCATTTTAATATCGACAGAGACGTCGACTGAAGCGACGCAGGACGGAGGGAAAGTGATATGCGGCTGGAAGAACACGCAGCCCTTGTACTTGTGATTTACGACGACAGTGGCTGGAAGAATCGAAGCCGCTCACACAAGCCTGGGTTATTCGCGCCTTAAATCTCTTCCACGCCATGGTTCTTACTACCGCATGACGTCACCTGCTCTCTCCAACATCTCCCGCAATATCTCCACGCCGCATATCTCTGGGAACTAGGTTCATCCTCACACAACTTCACCCTTTTGTTATACCTACACGCTGCCTTCGAGGGCCGACCTATATTCCGAACAACCTTGCATTCCAGTTACACTCTAAACTTCAGTCACTGAGAAATTAACTACTTCGGTGGAATTTCAGTCATTTCAGTCAAAAATGAGCAGCTGAAGGTGTGAAACTGTGCCGATTGTTTCAGAGACTAAATGCTACTGATTTAAAGGTGATTTGGTATAATTCTCAATTATTTTTACTTGTCTGGTTTACAGTTTTCAGTGATTTCTATGGGTTCATCAGTCAGACGCAAATTAACTGGAACTACAGTGATTAACATTTTACTAATTGTGAACATTGATTTGGATTTACAGTATATAATTAGCGCTTAAGACATGCACATCACGCCTAATCCTATCCGCAACTCAAAATTCACTGAACAAGCGTGCTGTAATTTGATATTTGCTCTATTATTTAAAATGAATGAATTCTGTATTTGTTTACACATCACTACATATTTCTTAGTATGATTATTACACGTAAAAGACGCCTACTTTCGCCATTTTACTTGGAAAGGAAATTGGTATTGTAGATTAATGAAGAAATCCAAATAAGAGAATCTACGTGTAAATTTTTTGAAGAATATTTTTAAATATACATCTCTCAAACGCGTTGGAAGTCTTTAGATAAAAAGTTTAGCACCTGGAACATTACAGAATAACTCTATCTACCATATATACCGTGTTTGTTTTACAGATAAATACACTTTACAAGCACAACACATATTTTGTTGCGGGAAATAAATTTTCGTTATGCTGTATTTTGATCCACGGCAAAGTAGCTTTATTGCAAACAAACATATTAAAATAACAGTCAAGTTTTAACAAGAACTTATATGCTGTAAACTACAACAAGACGGGACTAGAAATCACACCGCCAGGCCTTCATTATACCTCTTACCCCAATGTGATTTCAATTTTCCGTGAAATGTCATGGCTTCGATGGATCCCTATATATGAGAATATTCACTCCAAACTTGAATCAGCGAGAAATAAACCAAGTCGGTGAATTTACAGTCGTTTCAGTCAAAAACGAGCAACTAAAGTTAGTGAGGCCGATCTAATTGTTTAAGTGACTAAATTCTACTGTGTCAGAAGTCATTAGTAATTTTCTCAGCGAATTTCACCAGCCTGTTAACTTACTTTTAGCGCCATATACAGGTCGATTTGTCAGTAACAGATAGTTAAAACTAGAATTTCAGTGAATAACATTTCACGTATTGTATTAACTAATGCATTTTAGCAATAAAGTGCAACGAGACAAATTTTACACGTCGAATAAAGACAAAGCGACAATTTATAGACAGGCGGAGATGACAAATGAAGAGATATTTCACTTAAAAGACCGTGGGAAAACTTCGGAACCAGATCTAAGACCGTCATCAGGAAATACTAACGTCACATTCTTGGTGTGATTTGTGCAACATCACACGTATGACACACACCCACTAACGTGTTAAAATATAGCAAATATGTTAATGTTTAGATATTAAATTTGTTATACTTACTAATTCCTTGAAGGGGCATGTGGGATTCAGTACACTACATATTGACTAGGGACCAATATCCGATGAAGTACAGTTCCCAAGATACAGCTATTAAAAACAATGTTACACTCGTATTCGTTACACAGTAAAAAAAATGTCTACTTTAACAAAAAGGTTTTTTTTTTGTAAATCTACAAACTAATTTTGTATATTTACAGCTAATATCGGGTTCATTTTACAATAATTGCTTGTAGTGTTACGAAAAAAAATTTTGGAAACTAGTCTCCAAAAATTTTTTTTTGTGAAAGTACGAAATGTTTTGTAAAATGTGAAAGGTTTCCTGGGTTTATTTTGTTTCAATTCGAAGAATCTGCTCATTAGCAATATTTCACTAGTTCCCAAAGTTGTTTACGATATTTGCAACCACTTTAAAAAGGTTTCTGACATCTTACTTTTATTATGTGACTGATAATGTTCTGATGTTACATTACAAGAATTTCCTTGTAAATGTCCTTTTTTTTCTGTGTAGCCTTGGGAAACCATTACTGTTTCTTATATATTGTTTTAATCATCTAAGGTGTCATGCTTGAGTGATTACTTCAATAATACAACCTTCAAAGACATGGTATTTGTATTCTGCACGTCTTCTCTGTACCGATGCACCTGTATCCACTTAGGGCTCTGTTCACAGGAGAGTGTCGATTCACTAGCGACAGTGTTCTCGATTCGACAAACAACCTTGTCTAAGGTCGTGAATAACCTAGTTCCACGCGTTCCCAAGGGTCCAGCATTACGTGTACGCAAGCATCTACTCTTGACGTCTACGTTATTCCCTGGCGATAGGCTAAGCTTCCATGCCACGAGCTTATACCAGAACACAATCTGTGATCATTATTGCTACGAGTCCCTACGTCACGTTATTTACACGTGTGACGGCTTTGTAGGAGATTAATCTGTCTACACGAAACTTTTCATTGTTGGCAAGAATCGTTCTCCGCGGCTGGCCAAAGGGAGATTTTGAACGAAACTGCAGCCGACTGGAGTCTAGACAGTTCGCTGACAACAACGTGAATTGTGCTGTATCCTTTCATTATTCCGACGAGGGTCATAAGTACCACGTTATTTACCTTCTTACAATACGTTGTGTCCCTTTTTCATTGCAAACCCGGCGAGAAATGTGATTTCAGTACTATAGCTGACCGCCTCACTATCCGCGTGATATTCCCGAAGTTCGGGGTCAGGCTGTATAAGACAATGCATTATTCTCTATTTCATATAACTTCAGAAAATTCAACAGCTACTTATTGGTAATAACTGTTAATATTTTGTAATATCTGACCCAGTACTAGATAAAATTTACAGTACAAATGGTGAACTGAACATCTCAGACCCATTTCACAAATAAACATGTATTGTATTGTGACATGGATTACAAAATATTAACAGTTATTGTTCATAAGTTTGTCAAATTTTGCTGACGTTAAACGAGACGCAGTACACAATTCGCATCGCAGAATGAGGATGATATAATAGCGGCAATAACATGAGCGTCCACTCACAGTTGAAGAACAGCGAGGCAATCGAGCAGCAGGTTTGTTCCTGCAATCAACAGCTGCTGCCAGTCGCATGCCGCGAGGTAAACAAGCCCTCGCCAGGCGCTGTTTACTCGCTTTGTTTACTTCGCTGCATGACATCACAGTACACGCACCGCGGATATATACGTACACATTGTACACCGGCAATTGAGAAAGACATGACAACGTATATTAATTTTGTTAATCGACACTACTTATGTATTTGATGATATTCACGGCATCAAAACAGTCTCATTGCGTTGGTAAAGGCAAGTCGGAGAAAGGAGTAATTAACAAGCCAAAGTGTGTATTAATACGCTGTTCTGGTGTTTCGGGCGCATGTAAGCAAAGTTGCATTATTACCCATGTAAATCAAGACCTATATTACTATCGCTACAGAAAAGATTTATCCATTTCAATATTCTATTAGCGTTTTACTAAACATGTAGCAGTTATTATACGAGCTGCGTTGTGCAAAATAAAGCATAAAAGATGGTTACACTATAAAGTTTATACAAAAAACAGTTTTGTAAAATTTGTTGTCAGCCATTCTTTACACTTGACTTCGGCGAACCCAGGTAAAATAAGAACCACTGTATGTTTAATAAAACGCGAAGATAATTTTTTGATATGTGTAATACTCTTAATACTACAGCAACAGTCGAATTAGCCTTGATTCATATCGGATTAACGCGGGTTGCATAAACGAGTCTGAAACTCTGGAATGGCCTCTTAAGAGGGCGTGGTACATAATTCAACGCTAAAAGCATTAATCTATAACTGTAGGTTTCTTGCAGCCGATTTGCGAAAATTAAACAATTGCAATCCTGGACAATAGTTTTAGCCAACGTTTTTAAACCAAATTGTTTCCAGTGTTACGAACTTCTGAGGCACAATCTCTGACGCCGGAACCTCGTGCGTTTAACTGCGGTGCAAGAGATCACGTGTAACGAATTAGTAATTCTGGATAAATATTTACTCATAAAGTTAAAAAATACAATTTTTTAGGATTGTCGAGTATTTTATCCATATTGGCTTCCGAAAAAGCTTAGAAATCAATTGATGTGTTCAGCATTTATTTATCTACCACGCACTCGTACGAAAACTGCTCAGAGCCATAGAAAACACTGGAAAACAGAAAACCGGATTTCTGTGCCGGGAAACGATCCGGAAATCCTCCGAATACAGGGCGATTACTTTTACTACTGCTTCATCTCTCCTTAAAGTTGATGCAGTCTTTTGAGTACGGATGAAAGGCTGTACTGTGTTCAACATATCATCAACAACGATCATTAGAGATGTAACCAATTTCTCTGGAAGGCTGAGACCACTAAGGAAGCAGCCATAGACAGTATTAACTCAAAGTTTGAGCGTTCGCCTGGAGTAAATAAATATCGTACGTGGAGAATATCCGAGAACAAGAGTATCACATCCAGGATGTAGTCTTGATACTAAGCTCTTGTAAGCATCTGCTTGTCCTGTCCTGGAGAATGAAGTGAAATGTGGTCCTAATATGGTTAGGTGCTGGAATGAGAAGGCTATAAAACAAGGTATTCCCAAGGAAACCCGCCGCCCAGCCGCGTCGTACACAACGATTCCTACACGCGAAAATCCGGGAACCGACGACGCCGGCGGGAATCAAACTCTTATCGCTTTGATGGAAGGCAAGTGGTGTGACTACACTCGGCCATCGCGTCCCCATACGAACGGAAAAACAGAATAATTTTGTCAGGCATGCAACAATTCTTAAACAACATTCATATGCAGACTCTATGCAAGCCCGTGGCCTGGTTTGTAAATGAACTAACTAATTATTCCTGACTCGCTGCTCGTTGCGTGGTTGCTAGGCAGTCGACAACCTAATGTTTTCTATTTCTGAGATGTACCCATGTAAGAAAATAATTTTACAAACTTATGAAACTTTCTCATTATTGCGAGTATGAGAACGTAGTTACTGACGTAATTATCTTGAATTCAAAACCACAAAGAAACAATCGAGACGGTGATAACTGACAGCGAGGTAGTGAAGTATTGTGGACATATGCATGACGTGACAACAGTCAATTCGGTTTGTTTATTACAATTGTTCTTTTTGGCTCACTCCTATTTGTCCGAGGTAACATGCCGCTACGTTTGCGTTTGTGTATTACACTTTACAAAATAATTCTACCTCATTGCAAGAATATTTTAGACGAATTAATTGACAGTGTTGTACACATATTCTTGAATAATGTTCCTGAGCTTATACTGAAAATTGTCATATTGTAACCAGCGAAAGGAATATTTCGCGAGTTCAACGACATGCGTGTTAGAATATTGTCCTATTAATACACAAGCCCCGACCATTTGCCTATTAGCTGCCACTCACTGGAACAACACACAATGAACGAACGGACGGGCTCGAGTATGCATGGGGCAGTGGATTATTCATTTCCCTATTCATAACGAAATTGCGTTTCTGAAGACATATCTCGTGTAATTAAACTTGTGTGTCACGAGACGAGACTTGACCTCCTTGTAGATGTTCCTACGAGAGGAAAGTAGAGAGAGAGCTAAGTCATTTGGCAAACGAGGGCCATCTAGCGAGCACGTTACCTGCCGCTCCAGATGTTCGCTACAGGCGTCAGTAACGAGTCCTAATAGCCCAGACCAGGTGCCGCACTCTGAGTTCACTCCCGCACGTTACGGTCAGTAACGCGTCCTCGTCGATACGGCGAAGTGCCGCGGCTCTAGGAACGTGGGACGACCTAAGTACCGCCCTTATCGCCTAGCCGGGGTCTGGTTTACAACCTCGTCAATCCCACCTCGCCGGGGCTCGTAAAGAATGGTGTCAAGTACATGCCAAGAAAGAGTACGTCATGCTGGTAAACCATGTGTCCGATGTCTTTCAACCAGGTGAGAATATTTCCTTACCATATCCAGTCCATAAGTGAAGATACTTCCATATCTCTACTACACAGTGACGACCCAGGCACGATTACCAGGACCACGAACTTTTGGCGAAAATTATTAGGCCCAGTTTATTTCAGTGCCTTAAGAGATGTTCCCTCAGCTTTTATATTACAGACTGGTGCTTATAATTCAAATATTTTTTAACCAAAAGCTTTCAAACATTCGAGACAACGCGCAGTCACGCGATGCATAATACCGTGGACGCGTTTTTTAAAATAACGTTCCGTTCGCCAGAAAAATAATATTCTGCATTATTTGGGCTTATTTTTACGACAAAAACGCGGTGCTTAGGGTGACGAAATCTACAAACCAGTTCAGTATTTTGCTACAAAAAATTCAGCTACAAATCATGACATATTGTATAAAATCAATAATTACACGAAATCAGCAACCAGTAACCCCACTAATAATAAATATATTTGCACAGAAAAAATTTTTTGTGGAAGCTGCAAAAACATTTTGTTGACTCCACTAAAATATCGTGGCCACTAAATAATAATTTTTTTGTTACTACAAAATAATTTTGCAGGAAACACTTATTGTAGTGTATGTTGTAAATTTGTATAGTTCGATAGTAGTTTTATATCATATTTTCATTAAGAAAATTTAAAAAATAATTAACAAACCTGACATTAAAATAGTAACTGACTTCTGCAAATCTGCGCCAATCTACGTGATCTACTTAACGCATTACGATAATTATTAGAAGAGTTTATTCTAAGACAGAATATTATGACACTGTTATGCAAGATACATACGACCAGTTCGTGGATATAAAATGTCTGTCGACGATAAACTTTACATTTCATAATTATAGTCATATATTAAAGGTTTTTGTAATTGATTTTTAGAGTAACAAATTAACTTTGTGATTGTTTATTATAAATTTTAGTTATCAAAGTATCTATTGCCCGCGACTTTTTTGTATAGTTTTCAGTCTAATGAATAAATTATTTGTGTCATACATAAAAGTTCTGAATAAGTACTCCAAATAATCTTAAGTAACTCGTAAACATATGTATTCACTATATAAATATATTTTTTTTAATTATAATTTTCCAATAAAATTTTCTTTTTAATACGTAAACATTTAATAAAAAAGATCTTGGTTTTTAATTTTCATAAAAGTAACTATATTAATGTTTTCAATACAAAAAAATCAATTAAGGCATTTATTGTAATGTAACTGCTGGAAAATTATCTCCAGTATCATTAACGACTGTTTAAGAATTAAATGTAACTAATTGTGTGTGTGTATTTATTGTCAGCAACTTTGTGGGCACACACTCACAAAAATATTTCATATCACAATCAAATGAATGGTATTATAGGAAGGATACTTTATTGCAAACAGTAATATATACATGTAACGTATTTAATACAAAAGTGTGAGGACTCACAGCCATCTCGCCTCACGACCCGGTATTGTTGTGATCTGTATTTGAGGAAGTGTCGGAACAATAACAGCGCACATCTTCACGTCCATCTGCAGGCAGTCAGGTGCGTGAGGTCGCACGGAACTGGGTCAGCAGGTCGCCTAGGGTCAGCCCGTGTCTGCCAGCGTCGACATGTGTCGCCCACGCTCACCTCCAGAGAACAAACACCGTGTTGTACTATACATCAACACAGCAGACATTCACCTGTCGTTCCCTGCAGCGACAGCTCCTCTGCCACGCCTGTCAAAATTGTGAAGGGGTTTCAATTTCATTCTACTGATTAGACAATCTGGACATATCGCATTTCAGGGCACATCCTACCGTCCGTGTTTTAAATCAGCATGATTAACATACCGTAAACCGGGGTTACTTTGACCATTTAACATATTAGTTTTTGGGTTTTCTGGCAAATAAACAGATCATCTGAGCCGAGTATTTTAAATAATTCCTTTTATCCTTATAGCTAATGCTTGACACTTTCGTCAATAAAGAACATAAAAACCAAAATTTTGAGTTGTCAAAGTTACCCCGCTAGGTCAAAGTAACCCCGGTTTACGGTACACGCACTTACATATAAATACAAATCGGTAGGGGCTGGAAAAATTCGCTAATTCAATTACCTGCATGCTAGAATCCATTGTACTATGCATATTCAAGCCCCATATATTCGTTCATTGTCTGCTGTTCCACTGAGTAGCAGCTAGTGGACAAATAGTTGGGGCTTAAGTATACATAGGATAGTACATTACAAGGTGCAGGTCATTTAATCCGCGAAATATTGCGGCCTCTACAAATCGGTGTACGTGGATGTGTTTATTTTTCTACGGCTACAGTCGAGGATCTCACTGCGGCGATGTGCCACTGTCGGCCACAGACATGGACAAACACGTCGCCCTGTCTACAACCGGTGGAGGTAGAATTAAGGCGAGTGTTTGACAATTTTATTGTATTTTCCGTTTTTGAGCTATAGCATTTATTCGAATTGTATTAGCACAATTTTCTCTTCGAAAAAGCATAGGATTTATTCTTGATAAACTGCTTGACATAAGTTATAATGGAATGTTTCATGAATTTCTTAAGCAGAGTCACTGCAAGATAATTCTTGAAAGATAACTTATAATCCACTTGCAATGATTCTGCATGACAAATTAATGAAAGATTCCATTATAATTTATGTCAATTAGTTTACCAAGAATATATTCAATGCTTTGTCGAAGACACAATTGTGGTAATACAATTTGAATAAATGTTATGGTTCAAAAACTGAAAATTAAATAAAGTCGCCTATCACTCCCATTTAAAATTGCGTGGTAGATAAATAAACGCTGAAAATATCAATTGATTTGTAGGCTTTTTACGAAGCCAAGCCGGATAAAATTCTCTGTGACAATCCTATAAAATGATAATTGCCAACTTTATGAGTAAATATTTGTCCAGAATTAGTAATTCGTTATGCGTGATCTCTTGCGCCGCAGTTAAGTGCACGAGGTTCCGGCGTCAGAGATCGTGCCTCAGAAGTTAGTAACATTGGAAGCAATTTCGTTTAAAACGTTGGCTAAAACTATTATCTCGGATTGCTATTGCTTAATTTTCGCAAATTGACTTCAAGAAACCTACAGCTGTAGATTAATGATTTTAACGTTGAATTATGTACCACGCCCTCTTAAGCGTGAGTGATAGTTACCATCTTGAAATTTTGTATTTTCTGTGAAAACTTTTCTTCTGGGTAAATTTTTGGAATTTTTACCTAACTCCGGAGTAGTGCACACACTGATAGAACTTTAGACACCGTAAATACATTTTTGACGTTTCTGTTGTTGCACATCTAATTGCAGTTAGAAAATTCGTGTTACTTTCTCAAGGACAATTATATCTGTAACAACACTAACGGAAAATAAATATTTATGTTGTCTAAAATTCTATCAATATGTATTATATTCCGCAGTTAGGTTAAAGATACAAAAATTTACCCAGAATATGAGTTATGTCACAAAATACGTAAATTCAAGATGGTGGATATCATTCACTCTTAAACTTCTTCCTGGCCGGGAATCGAACCCGAGACCCTTAACCCACAGGTTAGGAACTCTAATCACCTAGCGATGCGGTCAGACAGATGCCAACCCCCGTAGCTCAGGCAGTTGAGCAGCCGACTTTGGTACGAGAGGTTCTGGGTTCAGTTCCCAGGTCTGGCTGGGTGTGAATTTGTGTTTGTCCAAATGGCCTCAAATATTGTCTCTATAACTGTATCACAAAAGTAACTCAGGGTTACTCGAATAAGTCACATTAAAGTTTAAAAAGAAACAATAGACACGTGATTTTTTTTTAAAAGCTGCTAAAAGCAGAACACTCTTTCGAATACTTCCAGTCGCCTGTGTAGTCTGACAGACCAGGAAAGCGCCCACGCCACGTGGGTGTGCCTGACCTCCAGGCGCGGGTAATTACATGATGTCACCGTGCGTTGCCTGGAACACGTTTGAAATAATCCATTTATTGCTCTTCGCCCACGGTTCTGTAGAAACGTACAGAAAAAGTCTAGCACTACAACTGCTCACTCGTGATAAAACACTTCTGGTACCAAAAACTGGCATATATATTACTTTTCCTTGAGACATTTTTCACGTAAAATTTATGTCATCTTAAATATTGGCATCACTGAAAGGATTTTGCTTGCTAACGAAAAACACCATGAAGAATTACTTCGATAAATTTCGTAAGTATGCAAAACAATTTTTAATATATTTCAAAGATTCTCTACAGTTTTCAGTAAAAATTTTGATATCTATCCTTAAGTAAAATATTGCCTGTTTGAAGTATCAAGGCCTAACATTTTTTTAGCAAACAAACAATATATGTACCCTTGAAATAAATTACTAACTAAACCTTTTGGGGTTACTGGAAATCGTTAATTCATTAACACGTGTTATTGAAAATGAACTATTAGGAATCTCGAATTCCTTTCCGCCCTTTCTTAATTCATGTTTGCTTCATTTAAAACATCTATATGTAAACAAGAAATGCGAGAGTGGTACATTCTTTCAACGCGTTTGCTTTTAAGGTGAATTTATTTTTATCAGAAAATAAGTTTTCTCAATAAACGTGACAGGCCTCAGGAATTAATGTAATTTAAGAAGTTTCCTTTCAACGGAAATTGAAAACTCTTCTGAAAATTACGATAAAATATTTTAAGTATTTTTTTGCGGATAAGTAGCAGTTAAAACGTGCATTTGACTTGAATAGTTATTGCTTTATCCTCACTTCTCCATTTTCCTCTTTTTCGATGATATATCTTATTGCTCTCATTTGAATATAGAATGTTTGGAACACACTAGCGTCTGCGACTGTGAAAAACACGTATCTTATAGTAGTGAAATATATTGTACTTTACTGCGCTATTGCAATTCCAAATTAGTTTTACTGTTTCCATCACTAATAGGCCCTACACACACACACACACACACATATATATATATATATATATATATATATATATATCATTCATAGCTAAAAAAAAACTTCAGAAAGAAAACATATTCAGTATTGAGATATTCCAGGAATATATTAATCTACCAATGCCGAATACATATTTCACGCTTAGAAATAAATTATGTTGAACTTCTGTATTTATGCATTACTATTCACCGCAAGTAAAGTTGCTCAACACTTAGTAATAGTTCATCTGTAGCTGTTTATAACAACATGTGTCCACCAGAGCATATGTTACACATGCAACTTATATTATTATTAACATAATAAAACTGATTCGAAAAATCTGCAGTAAATATTATAGAATACCATGTTCGTTCTTAATATGATCCATAGCTTCCTCGTGCATTATATAAATATACGAGCAGTGCGGGCTACAAATACTTGCTCATTAAAACACATATTAAAAAAATGTTCTATGTATAAAGTAATTTATATTGAAGTTACATAAGAGTATGGTACATACTGTTCATGGCATGGAAACACTTGCACCATTAAAATGAGTCACTAGCAAGTTTTTTACTGTTAAATCAATGTTTGCGTGTATTTACGTATGCCGGTAAATAACTGTTCTGGAAACATAATTACTTTACAGGAACGGTAAAAAAAAACTATTATTTGAAGACGTCAAGTTTTACTTTAGTCCTATCGTATGTCGTCCGAGTGAAAAAAAAAAATAGTGCAAATGGCTACAAATTGAATTTTTGGGCAGTTCCGCTCATTCTGCTGAAGGTAAGGGAGAAAAATACACCTTTGGGTCTGTAGTTTAATTCTTTGACTTTTGACACATGCAATAATAATAAAACATTGTTACAGGGCTAATTTGCGTGCTATTGGACAATAACGACCGTGATCTGCCCCGGCGATCTAAGGCTAACTCTTGCATGTTCTATACCTGCCTCGTCGTCTCTATGCGCAGTGAACTCTGTGGCGCCTGACTTCCTGTTCTATCAGCTTCAGTTGAAAAATATTCACTGTTTTGATAGTCATCCTGCCACATACCTAAAAGATACAGGGAATAATTTTATCAAAGAATTCTATATTGAGAAAAAAATTTGCTCACAAGAAAGAAGTGTTTTAAAAGTGTAGTTTGTTGTAAAGCTTGGCATATTAAAAGTCTCGCAGAAATAAGTTTCATTCCTGTAGATGGAAAGTTTCCACTGAGCAACGGACAACTCGCGTCAACGAATGAACTGATATTATTTTGCGCGCTTGGGAGAACCCACTTTGAAAGTGTAAATCTCAGCCTTATACGTGCAAACGACCACGTGCGTGTGTGTAGCCTATATATATACACACAACTTGTGGGCTTGCACTGACTTTCGTATCGTGTTCACTGGAGAGGAAAGGAAGTATCGTCAGCAGTCACTCGGGAACACCACGCACTCCAGTCACGTGTGTGGAATGTTTTCTCTGCTGGGACCACAATGTGCAAGTAAGATGGCGTCTACTCACTACACACACGTGTGTGTGTTTACTTGGAATGTCTGCTATATGCCAGCATCTAGGTTGGAGCTAATACTTCATGCAAGCATGTTCCCGCAGTATTTCTCCGCAAATAAATTGTGACTAGATACAGAATTAATTATCTTACAACAAAGTATCTTTCGGATTGTTGTAGTTATTTTTTATATAAAAAAATAACATATGCGTAACAAACTTCGAGATAAAAAGATCTGTTTTAAAGTATTAGTTCAGTTTTTTATTCTTGTCATTTCAATAATTGTCAAAATACATGAGATACAGTTTGTAGACTTCTCGAATTCATAAAATAACACCCGAGATGACAAGATAAATATTATTACTATTCCGATACGATTGTTTATAATGCTGCTAACAATTGGAGGCAACGTGCCTATGAGTATCATACTTTTCTTTACATTCAGGCAAAACTTATTATGTTTATTTTTATATAAAAACAGTAAGCATATCATTACATATATTCAGCAGCTAAATGATTTGCGATAGAATTAGACGACTTTTTAATAATTAAGAAATAAACTCTATTTTGATATGGATCAGTTACGAAATTTATTTATTATTATTACAGCTTAGAATATTTTTCAGTGTTTAATTCCAAAAATGGTGTGCCAATAACAATACATGTTTGTTTATTCGGTACCATGTCAACGAACAGTCAAAATAACAGCTAATTATTTTTGTTTCCCGTGCTCTAAATTACTAAATACAGATTTTAAAAAGTACCCCTCTAGTCTAAAGCATTAAAAACCGATGTTATTACAAATTACTATCATTTTACTTCGTAGGTATATGCCAAATGTATACTTATATGTTCAAACTGATTTAACATATCCGGAAGCACTAAATATCTGAAAATAATTTTTTATGGGTACTTACTTAGCTGTGGAACATAATTAAAAGTCACAATCGTTCATAAAATATCTTCAATATTCCCTTAATGTTGTAATTATTGTTCGGTAATGCTTATAAACCTGCGTGAAATACTTGTCAAACTCGCAAGGGCATATTATTATTACTATATAATATTGGCATGTAACGTAACCATCTGTCGTGAACAGCATGGTTTAGCAACAACAGCATCAGCCTATTTCTATGCGAGCTTGCAAAATATGATTTATTTAATTAAAATTATGCAAGGAAAAATACTTTACAATCGTGCTCCGGGTTACATGAATTTATATGCCGAATTAAATAGTTAAGGATTGAATGATAATTTAGATGTCTGTACCAAAGCTCGGCGCAACATGGATTAATACTTTACACGAAGACTTTTTCAGCAAAATCCAGTTTACAATGAATAAGATCTAATTTATGATTTATGTCGGGGTTATATCTAGCATGCACAACCAACTTAAAAAGCTTAGAAGACAAACGCCAGTTTTCCTTTATTAAAAATTTTAAATAATTTTTATTCTACACTTAATAATTAAAAAACGCCAAAAATCTGAAAACAGATACAATCAATACAAAAACGAAATAAAATCATACGGGAATGTGCAAAATATAAAAAAAAAACTTATACTTCACAGTCTAAACCAAAGTAATCCATTAAGTCTGCAACACGATTAAATGTTGTGACTTTTTTGTGCCTTATCTCACAGTTGATTCACGTGATTCCTGTGTTTTATTTGCCATTTATTTGTTATCAGCGAGGCATTGAAGAGAGTTTTTCAAAAATTGCATAGTTTTTTTAATCACTTTTAACACGAATCATAAAAAAGATGGACGTTAGCCAAAAGAATGTTAAAATTATAAAACTTGCGCTATTTTCAAGTCTTTTTTATTTATGTATTTTACAGCATGTACGTTTCCTTCAACCTCGTTCGTGTTTTTTTCTAAATTATATAATAATTTCATTCGACGTTTACAATTTTATTTCATTGTAACAATGTCACTTATCTAGCCATATAAGAGCAGTGAACATTATAGTTTCACTTTCAATATCCTGATGAACCACCAATAAAGTGAAAGAAAACAACTATAATACAATTATTTTTGAGCTATTTTTGCTTGTTTATAGGGTAGCTGGTTCAATAAAGCTGTGGGCATTGTCATGGCGTGTTGTTCACGTTCTAAGGATCTTTGCTAATCCTCTTATACAACCCTCCCAACCCCCCTAACCATTTCGTTATGTACGAAAATTTGTATCCTTATTCTTGCACCTGCACCTGTTATGTTACATGCGTCATTTTTTAACCTAGCAGTAGTTTAGTATAATGACAATAACTTATTCCATACCGAGCTCGGTAAATTGCTGCATTGACAGTCGCGAGGACCAGATTTCAATACATGGTTCTGCCACTATGGTTTTAAGTTTTCCATTCTTTCTTGGAGTCTGTCTGGGTGAATGATGAGTTGGTATGTTTGCCTGAATGAACAGATTTGTCTCTAATAACCTTGCAGTCAAAGATAAGTCTTTCTACCTATATACCTACATGCTGTGGTCACAGACAGTGATGGAGGATGGTGAGTGATATGTCACGGTACAAGTTCACTGTTTCCCATGACCCAGTTTAGTATCTTCATGTCAGTCGTTCTGGAGACATGAGAATTCAAGTACGTTGAAACTGAAAATTTTTTACTGTCTGGAAATCGTTTAACCGTGTCAAATGACTTCTGTCCAATCATATAACGCGAAGCATTCTGCAGTATTTTGGAGAATATTTTTCTACCACATATTTGAGCAGTATTCCGCTTTCCTGTCTACGGTATGCACCACACAAACATGAATCTGACTTAATGAAAAATGACAGGTATACTAAGCTTGAAGATAAGACTTCTAAGAGTTGGTTTTATTTTTTGTAGTATATATATATATATATATATATATATATATATATACATTTTTTTTAACAAGTAGCATTTTCTATGATACGCACAACGTGCTTGACGGCAGATTTTTAAAAAATAATACAGTCGTTTCACTTGCGTCTCTGATTGTTAGTACTTGATGACTTAATCACCTATACGTGAATGTTTTCTTCAGGAAACAAACCCACGCAAGTTTTTGGTTTTAGCCGAGGGTTTAAAGCTGTTAAGATGGATTTTTATCTTTACACCTGACATTTTATAGCAAAATTAAAGACAAAATGGGTTTAAAATAATGTTTTTTAATGAATATATGAAAGCTAAGATCAGTTGTAGAGGGTTTATACATTGAGATTGAATTTTTGCTAACGCATATTTCAGATTTTTTAATTTTAAATAATTTATTTTTCACATTTCCCATTTTATAACCAAAAAACGAACCCAATACTTTTCTTTAAACTAGAAGAGATCTAGAGTGAAGTATTTTGTTAAGTTCATACATTTAAAACGTTCGATTTAACAATTTATACGTTGTTTTGGTATACCGTCTAAATTACAATAGAACGATTCATAACCTAGGAAAAAATTGTATATTCAAACTGGTAAAAAAATAAAAGTATAAAATTTTGTGAAATAACATTTAACTTTAGATATATAATTATTTACGTGATAAAATGATAGTATTCGAAACTTTAAGTCGACAGTTGTTATTGCCATATTGTTATAAGTTTTTACATTGCTTGTTTCATATTAAATATTGTTTAAGGCGATCGCCTAACTGGAGCTTGTACCTGCGTCAAATAACTGAGTTTCCAGGGAGCGACACAAGGCACAAAGCATAAGACACGAGGCAAAATTCATAAAGCAAGTAACAAGGCACGATGAACAAGGAACATGGTACTGTGCACAAGGCACAAGGCAAAATAAACACTGTACAAAGCCCAGGGCATAAGGTACAAGGCATGAGTCACAAGGCATGAGTCACAAGGCACGATGTTAGGAACACGGTACAAAGCAAGGCATAAGGCACTAATTCAGCGTGCAGGCTTCCTGTTGGCAACCTGTCTAAACCTGTCTTTATGCGCTGACTTTTGTTGTCTATTGCATACGTCTTGGGAGCAAAGCCTAAGAAACGCTTTAATTGCAGTTCAGTTTGTATTCAATTTGTTTATTTTTATATACAACAGTCAATCAATAAAGCCATTTAACGGTGTTATATGTATTATAAAAATGTACTTGTGGCATACGTGGTATAGTACTCATTGAATATCTGTGTCGCCATCATAGTCAATCATAATTCGTAAATAGTAACCGCATCATATCGTTCGTTACCCTATCGCAATGCGGCAAGTTCGAATTCACATCAATGCAGGGTTGCCAGATTGGGCCGAAAGCTTTAAAATCATTTGGCAACCCTGCATCCATGTTCTGCCGTCGTGGTAGCGTGAATTTGTTATGAAAGGACTGGAATCAAACCCGGAGCTCGGTGTGCGCGGGCGGTTGTGTGTCGTGTTGCAAGTCTGTCATCTCGGAGGGAGTTGATGAAAGGGTCTGTGTGCTGGCTGGTGGGTTGTGACGTCACGTAGTGTCGCTAGATCTGTCACGAGGCACCGGAAACACTTGGTGAGAACATAGGCGCCATATGGCGACACCCCCTCCCCTGTCCTCATGCTACACCGTGTCTGATAGTGGAGATAACAAGTGGCGACACGGCACAGCAGGACACAATAATTGGATCCCCGCGGACCTCGACTCTCCAATAACGGTTGGCTGCCAAGCTCGGCCACGGTGAACGTCAGCGGAGAACTTTCAAATCCAGGATCGTCCAAACACCAGAAACTCAATTAAGAACAGGCTCTTCTGTTTCTAATGTTTACCTTACAATTATTTCATAAGCCTTGAATAGAGGAGTTATTAGAAATAAGCTTGGCAGATATATTTACATATAATTTCACCATGCTGGAAAATTTTTTTTAAAAGACAGAAAATGCTATAGTTCTGTTGATTAGATAACTAACGAATTTTTTGTTTATTGACATATAATAATAAATCTTAACCTTATATTTTATTAACTTAAAGAATTTATCTACTCCATTTTAAACAAAACTGTCCCTCAGATTTTGGATACCTGTTTCAAACTAAGTTTTAAAAAAATTATCTCAAAAACAGTAGAAAAACGGTAGCATTGTTTTAAATTCAATTTCGAAATAAAATAATGGTACTATACACGAGTATGAACT
The DNA here is from genome assembly GCA_003012365.1 of Medauroidea extradentata. Classification (NCBI taxonomy): domain Eukaryota; kingdom Metazoa; phylum Arthropoda; class Insecta; order Phasmatodea; family Phasmatidae; genus Medauroidea; species Medauroidea extradentata. The sequence goes on along the minus strand of PNEQ01043555.1, from coordinate 35,235 downwards.
TCTATTCAGTTAACTAACTGATCGTCTTACTGAGAAATACATTTTTCTTCTTAGTTTAGCGTAATAAGACACATGTATTATCCCCCGCTTTCTTTTACAACTAGATATGATAGATATGCCGGACTTTCAAAAGCTTTCTTCTCACGTGCATCCCACGACACTCGGCGAAACCTTGATGTGACATTTTCGTCAAGTCGGTGTTCGGAAAACAATTAGTTGTGGCATATGCAAGATGAAACGCGAAGAAGCACAGAAACACACAGGGAGTGTTCACTACGTCATTGGAGGAAAAAGTCATACACGAGTGGCTTCTGTTCCCAGTGTTTCTAGTCTTTCAAAACATTTGAAACAGGGCGATGAAGCAGTAACACTTTTAGAAATAAGCGTCAAAACTGCGTAGTAAGGGCGTGATAAGTAGTGTTTTTTCAAGACTTTCATAACGGAATGCTTTGAAAAAGTCAAGATTAAGAGCAGCCTTGCAGTGCACAATTCTATATAAGTATTTTGCAAAATAAAGTACCGTTCTTTCGCAAAAAAAAAAATCACTTTGGTTGATTTTGGCTTACTTTCATAAGAAAATTGGTGAAACATTCGGTGCCAAAATCTGAAAAACTATGAAGTATATTGGTACAAAAAAGGACTACATATCATACATTTGTAACTAAACAATGTAGGGATCCATCATTACAAACATGATCTTGCTTAAAATATATTTTTTTTTTCAATTCAAAATCACTGAAAAACTACTAGGCGTGACCTTAACCATGTCAGTCAATTGTCCCGGGAACTGTACAGATTGTTCATGACATCTCGTTGAATTTTGCATCGTTGGTAAAGAAAACGTAGTGGTGTAACTAGCTATATACTTGTATATATATTATATATATATATATATATATATATATATATATATATATATATATATATAATGTATGTGTGTGTGTGTGTGTGTGTCGAACGAAACTTAGTGGCGGTTAGGTGATCACCCTAGCGATTGGGTCGACCCAGGTTATTTTCCCGATTCGGGCAATTCTGAATATAATTTTCCATGGTTCCCCGAATCCACTCCAAGCGAATACTGGTGTGATTATTTATACAATCCTTCATTGATTCTCTTCAACTTTTACCCGTGTACATCTAATAATGTCGTTCGGCTGTTTGAACTGCACATATTAAACAAAATAAATTGTTAAATGAAAATTAGTACTACAAGAATACATTTTTCTTTGCGTGTTTAGAGGTTACATTACAATTGATATTTCCGGACTGAGTTTCTCAACATCCGGTACATGGGAGATATTGACGGTGGCTGTGCTTTGTGAGGTAGGCCTACACGACACCAGCTGTACTTGTACTGCTAAAAGCTTCTATATGACGTGATACACGAGCATGGTTATAGCTTCTGTGAGTCGATACTGCGCACTCTGATACACGACCCCAGCTGACAGAACAACTCTACACACGCGTGGTTAAAAGATAACACAAACCCTATTCATCTGTATCTATGCGTACTAAGCAATATCAAATAAGGTCGTATTCATGAAGCTAAAATATACGAGAAAACGTCTGGTCCGAATTTCAATAAACAGTTTTAAATTGCATAGTTTATTCGTATTTCAAACGGTACCGCGGTGGCCGAGTGGTCAGACCTCTCGCCTCCCACCAAAGCGATCCGGGTTCGATTCCCGGCGGGGTCGGTCCGCGGATTATCGCATGTGGGAATCGTGACGGACGATGCCGCTGGTCGGCGTGTTTTCTCGGGGATCTGCCGTTTCCCCCGCCCATACATTCCGGCGCTGCTCCATACACACCTCATGTCAGCCTTCACCAGCGCTAAAGACGTCGATGTTAAGCGCTGACCAAAATCTCACTCATATTTCAAACACACGTTTTATGATATTTTTAGCCAATAGACAATTTTTAACGCTAATGTGATCTTCACATTTACGAAACATTACTTTCTTTTTCCAAATTCACCATAGTAAATAATAACACATCCGGAAAAATAACACAATTTCGTGCGAATAAAGATTACATGGTTTTCAAATTTCATTTTTAATATCAGCGATAGAAATACATTTGCGTAAATGCATTAAAAGCAATAATCATCTGTTATATACTTTCTCAAACACTATAACGACTAATATTAGGCCATCCCGTGCATTGCCTCGAGTGATTTCGATGAAGAACTAAAAGCAGAAATAACGACTTCCGCAGCTGGGAATCGAAACTGGAATGCTCCAGAACGTGAGCATTAAGACTTCACTACTTCTGACAGTCTCTAAAGTTCCTCTCCGAGCTCTTCTTTGTAATATTAGTTGTAAAATACTCTAAATCATACAAAACAGTAAATCTCTGATCACCTATGATTTTAGACTCATGTTTACGACGAAACTAGCACAAGTACTTTTAACTTCCCACCTTAAGCATGACTTTTTGGAAGTCCTTTTCACAGTCATTACTATGAAAATGTCTTTAGCCAAAGTAAACTTAGCAAAGTTTAGTTTATACATTAATCATTTGTTACTTCAGCTAAACGAAATCTCACAATGCAATATAACAACAGAATATCTTCTGTCAATTTATATAGCTCAGCCGGCAATGTGTTTGCTTGCATGTGTACAGAGACTGTATACATTGTTTTATGTATTGTTATATCTGTAACTTAAAAAATATACTTTAAAAGCAATTAATATTGATGGAGAGGACAAAACTATCATTATTGGGATTCTATGCGTATTAATTTCAACAGCTGTGGAATTGTGTACAAGAAGTGGGACACATATGAAGAAAATTCTGGAACAGTTGCAAAAACATATAATAGCTTTTAAATATTTTTATAAGTGTGCGTATATCAGGGGTTATGTTTCGACATGTTTATAAGGCTGTTGGTGCATCAAGATAGCAAAGTTACCACAGAAGAAATTAGTTTCAATGAAAATGAAAATGTTATGTTTTGGGCCAAATTAGTTCGTAAATTAACTTCATTTATGTGTTAATGACAGTATTGTATATTATTACTGCCCATAGCATAATAACATAACGACGTTAGTTCCTGTCTTTGATTTATGTGGTGTCGATAGGTGAAAAAAGGTATGTTTCATTTAATAGTTTTATTTATTGCAGCCAAATTTTATTACAAATTGTCTGTCGCTGCAATTTATTAGAGTATTCTGAACGTACGTGATAAAATGGCTGGGTGCAGGTAAAACGACCGTTTCTTTAAATGTTCAATTTCTTTAACAAAAGTCACAATCTCCATTCTCGATACCACTAAACTTTAGCCGCTAAATTTAGGTTCTTTGATAATATTGACCGAAGGTTCCGTGTAAAGTATGCTTTGATTAAAGTTGTTAATGTTTGTTTATTTGATTGCTAAGGCAATATATTGAAAGCAAAATTTTCCTCTAGATAATGTGCTCAGCACAATTAATACATGTTTTATACATTTGATAGTAGGAATAGTTTTCTTAAAATTTTTTACTTCAGTCCTTCACTTACAGTATTAATATTCTGGGCTTCAGTTCTTGTAAAGTCTTCAAAATTAGCTAATGTATCCAGGGTAATGCAGATACCAAGACCGGTATAGTTTAGTCTAGAGAGAGATCAAATGGACCTAGGTTTTAGTGACTGTGGTGCGGAGCTAAGGCTAACTGCAAGATGTAACAGTCAGGCGATCATTTAGATTGTTTTAAGGCTGAGTGAGAAGTTGTTTTGCTTCCCGAAGGACGTGGTGTTCCTGGCCCTGTGACTGACGCTAACCACAGCTCACGACTGTGTCTATCTCGCAAGAGTATCAGCCAGCCGTCAACTTATTTGATATGCATTCCCGGTACAGGACCATGAGTTCAATGATTATATACACATATTGTAATCTAGTCAAGTTTGGTAACCCAGCAGTCGTTTGTAGGATTCCTTGTTCTGCCGGCCAAATTGCTAACGGAAACAACGTTGTATTACAAGACCTTTAAAAAAATAAGCAAAAAATCAGTTCCTCAGAACTTCAAATTTCAAAAACTTTTGAAATACGAACCCTACTAATTGCTATTGCCCCATTTCAAGTTTGGCTCCACAGATAAAATTAAAGGCGACACATGGGAACATTCTAGCTTCCCCTTAATCATTTATTAAACTGCATTTAAACAAATAAATATATATGCATATCCTTTAAAGTTTTTAATTTTGCTAATGATCAAACCAAGGAGTATTTTACACCAAATGCCTCGTTTATAACAATAACTGATTAGCTTTGTGACTTGACTTATTTGCTGTGCGTCATTATGGCAAATTATATTATATCTAAATCTGAATTTTTCCAGGGCACCCTTTTGTTTCCTTGTGTATTTTATTTTCCGTTTCCTGACTTACGTAGCATCATAGACAACACAAATACATATGTTAAGATACAGTTAAATAACGGAGATTATCATGATTCATAATATCACAATACAATTATACTCTTATGATTATTTATAGGTATTCATTATGGTTTACAGATGTGCAAAACTTCAGCATAATCCTTCCAAATTGTCTTAAGTGATTCGTAAAAGTATGTATTACTATTTTCAAAACAATTTCAAAAACCAAATGTTTCCAATTAATAAACAATTCTTGAGAAAAATTTAAATTTTTTATGAAAACATTTGGCACTTCAAAATATTAATAATTTTGTTACTGATAACAATATTAAAAGTGATAAATAAGAGTAATTTAATTTTAATTTTAAAAAAATTCTAAAATTCTAAATGGTTTGTAATTATTTTAAGGGTAACTAATGGCATTTTTAGAAACATTAATTTTTTTTCAACTAAATGTTTTGCGTAAGTTGCCCTGTTTATCCCGCTGCCCCATTTACCCCCTCGTCAGGAACTTTCTCTGGCGCAAGCACAATCCGTCAAGTATCATAACAATGGGCTGAAGATTATAGTAAGGTTACAAACATACAGACACACACATGCGCATTCATTTACGTACAAGTTTACACCAAACACCATTACTACTAAACTTCTTACGTCGCAATTGTCTTCACTGGTCACCCAGTGACTACGAGAGAAAGTCAGGTTTTTATGATGTCTGGCGATATTGGCTTTCGCTGCAAGTCTTCGATCGCGTCCTCCAGGGAAGACTCGTATTTTCTGCTTGGTCTGATTCAGAAGAGAAGACATTTGTGGCAGTTCAGACCATCCGGTAGCACCAAAGGGAATTACACAGTTACAAACAAGTACAAACGAACTACGAGATGGAAACAGTAGTAGCTTTCACAACGCATTCTATAAATAAATAGCTATTGCAGGTATAGGTGTTTGGTAGGTGGGTGCCACGTAAAATAAATTTATTTATAAACCAATGGCCAGAAACATTATGATGTAACGTTACATTTTATTAGATGTATAATAAAGTAACCATTTTACAAGAACTTTTTAAGAACTGCATATTAACCAGCGAAGCATTTTTTTTTAAGCAAAACCTTTCATTGGTTGATATGTTTAAAGATCCTGCGTTGTCAATGGGGGAGCTCAACAAAAATTTTAATCCTTTTAATAATTTTTATATTTGTACGAGATACAGTTTGTTTTATAGGCATACATTGTGACTGTTTTCTACTCTTATGAAAGTTTTTTAGCTTTCATAGTTTTGGTATGGCGTTATTTCGTATACAAAATGTGCATACAACGATTTTATGCTAGATAGGAAAACCAACTGACTTAAGACAACGCTCTCTAGTTTATACTTTTCAGTGATATTAATTATTTATGCCTTAACGAGAGCAGATATCAAAAATCTGTCAGGCAGTTATGTTTAAAGTAGTGTTTTCCAATTAAAAAATTATGAAAGCTAGAAAATTTTCATTTCTGTAAGGATTAGTCACATGTATGTCTACAAAACAAACAATATCTCGTATAAATATAAAAACAAACAATATCTCGTATAAATATAAAAATTATTCAATTATATTTTACTACGAATTCTCCCCTTAATTAACAACTGCCTTCGATTTTCTTAAGAAGACTTATTGGCTGTGCTAACAGGACTTTGTATACATCGTGCGAAACAGTGGCTGATAACAACTGCAGCAAAACCTGCATAGGTAAATGCAAACTATCCTATACGTTGTCAGTGATGTTCTAGACGTGAAGATTAATTTTTGTGTGCAAGTTTATTTTCTTTTTCTTTAACTTGGGAACTGTTAGAAAGAGTTTTATTTCTTCTACAGAATATTCCGGTCTCAAGCTTGTAACACCAACAAACTCGGAAGTGTTACACTTTTTATTAAATACAATATTAGTAATGTCACTTGCGTATGCTTTAAGCTGTAAGTTACTTTTTCTTTGCCGTAAATTATAATTCCCACTTTCTCCTTTTTTAGCTACAAAAATTACTTCGATAGATTCTGTGTCCGGTGTTGGTTTGAGTAGAGATCCATTTATTCTATAGCCTAAAGTTTCATAAACAAAATAACCGGATATATTTTACATTCATCAACAGTAATCAATAACCGGATTGCGGGAACTATCAACTATAGGAAACTTCAATGGTAAATTAGCTTAAGAAACCTGATATATTTCAAAACACACGCGGTGGGATTTACTGAGATTGATTATTGACGTACCAAATACCGCAGTTTCTAATAGAAGTATACATACGTTCACATAGCGTCTCATTATAAGGCATGCGAACACAGAGTGTGACACAAATAAAAGCGGCGAGCACACGTGGGTCATTTGTTGGCAAACAAGGCTTCATGCAGGATTTGAGTGTTGGACCTGTTGATATTTGTCTGCCTACGTAGAACATGTCTCGCACACAGTATCTTCTCAGAAACGGTGAGGGTATTCTTATTCACGTGAATGGCCGTTTACACGCAATAGCTCGCTTTTGAATCATCTCCACAGTCTCCCACCGCCCACCCACATTCCCTTACCACCTCCCACTCCATCCCATTCGCTTTTGAGCAGATTATCGCACGGCGCTGGTCGTAAACACATCAACCGCATTCATTACCTCACTCGAGTCTCCGCAACGAGCTGCGATCGCTTTCAGTCATGTACAAAAGGTCAGCCTTTGTTACTTGGAAATGTTTACCTTTTGTCTATTATAACAGAGCAATATTCCCAAGCTGGTCCAAGAAATTGTATAAAATCATGTTTAGTCTGACAAAATGTATGCAAGTTTTCGTAATTACGCGAGAACAGCCGATGTGCTGAATTGTTATCTGACGAGCAGATGTAACAAAAATATGTGAAGACAATAATAATACACAGGTCAAAAAATCTAACGGTCAATAATAAACGAACAAAATTATAATCTGACGTTATATCTTGGTTCTACATTCACTTTCATGTGCAAATGAAAATACATTATGAGCGAATGTAACACTTATTTACCACTTTTGAAAGAACTGCTACTAAAGTTTTGAATAATTTGCTGAAAATATTTCAAATTGTACAAACAACTGTAAACCCGTAGTTGTTTTAAAAATATACTTTGTAGGGATGTTGTAATTGTCCATATGATTTGTTTTGTTAAATTGTTTGTGTCTTATTTACTGTATTTCAATAAAAAAATTTACATTTGTGCTAATGTATAGAAACTTGATGCTCAAACTCCTTTATAGTCAATTAAATAAATGTACCCTTCTTATGTAAATTTATTCTTACACAATTTAATTATGTTGAATGTAACTGTGGCGATCAATGCTTGGAAACGTTGGGCGTGTAGGATAGTTTGCACAGAAGTAGACAAATAAGGTACAGTTGAGTGTCAAGTAAATGCCTTCTATACATCCTATCCTACTCAATATACAACCAAAAAATGAGGAAGCATCAATAGCTGGAAATTCGCGAAAATACTGACATTTAGCATACTCTTCAATAAACTGAAGTATATTTCACCTACTTTTGTTGGATAATGAAATTTGCGACACGTGTGAATATTTTGTGGTCAAATCACACACTCATTCTGTGTTAAAGCTGTGCAGCTCTAATTGATCGTGTTGAGAGAATAAATGCTTCAAGTAAACGGTAGCCAATGTCCAGTAAAAACCTTTTGTATTATACACCGCACGTTACAGTCTAGCAAACTATTAACTTTTCCAGCGGTTTTGAAGTGTCGCTACAAATAACTGACAGAGGAGAGGAAGTGTTATGAGCGGGGCTTGTCTGTTGAAGCAATAAACACCACATTTCATTGTCCAGGTTTGCCCAACCAACAAACAACAGCCATTACCTCGTACATGGTTATGTTCATGACCCATGTTTGATGGACCCTTTGTGTTTCTCTAAATTTTTAAATATTCCGCCTACACTTTTGACTACAATCAACTTATTCTAGAAGTACAAAAGGAAAATAAAATAATCAGCATTTTAAAATGTGTACTGGTCCCGCAGCCTAGGAAAGAGTTTGAGAGAGTGGCACAGCGGACGTGAAATGGTATCTACTGCTCAGCTACCCGCCCCACATTTCCACTCGCAGCCAGTGAGAGGAGAAATGACGGAGCCATGAGTGTGCCACTAGCAGCTACAACCAATCAGCAGATGCGCACACCTCCGCTGGTTAGGTGCAGGAGGAGGAGGAATTTTCCCTCTGAGCATTGCCAGGATTATTCCTAGCTCGCGTGACCAATAATTGATACTTTTTCATGTTGAGAACCGTTGAATCAAAAAGCCAGAGTTGCTATGAAACCATCACCTAGCATAGACAATAACCAAACCACGGTCGGCGGAAAATCAGAAAAGAGCTCGACTGCTATTGGCTGCGTTAGGATGAAGGGTCTGGCAAGTATCAATAACTCCTGATTTGTATAAATGTTACTTTCCGTCGGCTTGGAGACGTAAGCATACATCAGCTCCGGAAAAGCTATTGTTGTTCACACCACACTGGCTAAAACACAGTTGCTATGCGAACAAATAAATACATCTGATATATCGTCAGCCATACTTCGTTTGTTTTTACTCTCCCACTTACGAACAGTTTTAAGTAAGGTTCCAATTACTTAATAAAAAAACCTAATTTTTAAGAAAAACCAATAGCCTATTTGATTGGAAAATTTGTAACTCGAAAATAGTCAATACGTTTTATAGATGCATAGAACTTGTTGAAATTTTTTAATGTGGTAAGGAAAATGTGCACTATATCATTGCATTATTTTAACAAACAGCTTTCCTGCCAAAATTTATTACTTCTAATGTTTCAATAAAGTTACAAAATTTTACTATATTATTTTCTATATTAAAGTTTAATATTTTTATGTAAATGAGTTCAAACAATGTAAAATTTATTGAAGTTAGAATAACTTTGAATAATTAAATCCAAACTTAATTCAGTTTTTAAGTTTTATTTATCATGCCTTCTCTTTTTACTGTTAACTGACTGTACTTAAATAAGCCGAAAAATAATTCAAATCAAACACACAATTGTAAACAACGTATATTAGTTTTTTAAGGAGGGCAAAATTACAGATTTTCATTTTAGATTAATTGAATAAGAAATATTTATAAATTTTGCACATAATTACAATATACGTCCGTAAATAAAAACGCGTGATTTGCAGGGATTATCTTTACAAATAGTTATAAATATGTATAAATAAGGGATCATTTTATTCAGTAGCTGCTGTTTGTAGATTTTTCTATATGGACTTTCAAAGAGCGTTCATCTGAATTGAAGCATTCAGCGCTTATTTATCTACCACGCCTTCTTAATGTGCTCAGGAACATTGTTACCTTCCTTTGCTTTTCAGACGTAGTAAAGAATTTATGTTTATAGCACTGAATTAAATCTCAGAATGATGATAAACATATGACCCATACAAACAATTAGGATGAGGGTAAACGTACTTCTCCCCCCCCCCCTCCATTTTCAGCAATTTCGCAGCTATTAATTATTATGTATTGGAATGCATTTATTTTCTCAATGTGGAACTCGTTATACTAACAGATAATTGTAAGTTTTCAATCTGTCTATTTGGTAAAATTTTTTTTTATTAACGAGTATGTTGTGGGTTCTGGAACTGCTGCTTCAGAACTATCTGGTTGTTTTATCTTAAATCGAGTTCCTAAATGTAATTTTTCCAGGCGATCACAGTGGACTTATTCTAAGCACTGCTGCTTCGATGCGTAGACGTGTTAGGATACGTTCTAATCTCAGGACCAATCTGCTTTTATTTTAAATCTAGACGAAGACAGTTGGTTATGACAGTGTAATTCTCCGCTCCGCTGCAGACGATCCGAGAACAAATTGAACGAGTTTCCTTTCGCAGTCAAATCTACGTTTCAGCTCAACGGAAAGAAATTTGTTTCCAGACCTTGCCTAAATTACCGACACCCATGAACGTATTTTATACGGACTTGCAATATAAGGTTGCCTCCTACATATTTGCGAAGCACAACTTCCTTTACAATAACAACAGTCCAGAATAAAATTAATTTTTAAAACAAAAACTTCTGGATCGAGTAAAACATTTAATGAAATTAGAATTTCTCGAATTTCCGAACAACTACACTCTAAATCATTATATTTTCCCCCAATAGTAAAAAAAAAAAAAATTAATCGTTGAAATACTACTCGCAAACAATGGATATAAATAGATTCACTGTAGTAATTACAGCATTCTTAATTTGTAATTAATGATAAAACAATAACAATGAGATAATATTTACTTATTATTATTTAAAGTGTAATAAGTATTTGTAATTACTAATTGTTAAGGGACGAGCTACTTAACTTCTGTTGTTGAGATCAACGAAATGAATAAATTTCGCTTAGCAACAACGTAAAAAGTTTTATATTAGCAATTGCAGTCACAAGAAATTAACTTTAAAGAAAAAATATATCTTGGTCCAACGTAAATGTTCATTCAACCGTGTACAATATTTCACAGTAATCGTATTTATTTTGTTTCGTCTATCGTAGTTGTTAACATTTTGTGAACAACGAATTATTACATTGATATTCAAGGATGTATATCTACCTTAATAACCATTGTAATGTTTTCATTTGTATTGCGTCTTCTACTTCGAGATTTATAATAACGAATCTTCAATGTCTGCATAGCGCATTCGGGAATTTCCTACGGGAAAAATTGAAATGGTTTAACAATTTTTTTCTTGGCATTTTCGGATACTTTCCAAACTTTTCTTACTGCCAACATATTAACACCGAATGTGCAGAGGTAATAAGGGGATTTTTGGTTTAACTGTTTTATTCTCATTTGAAAAGTTATTTACTGGTGGATTTCATAGTTATTTTTTAAAATCTTCAGATTTTAATTTTATTTAATGTACTACTTTTTTCCACTGGATACCGAAGTTTTATGTTCAGTACAATAAAATTTTCATTCGGTAAAAAAACAGAAAATTCTTCTCCAGAGTTCTTAAATTCCTTACGGAGATATTTGGAAGATGGTACAAATTTTATTCCTGTTGTCTGATGATATGTTAAGAGTAGTAAGAAAAGATGTAATGGAATTATAGTTGTCTATTTTATTTTGAAGTAATTTTCAGTATGGATTATATTTTCAAACTTACTTAATTATTATATTTTATTGATGTTTACGTTTTGGAATTAATAATTCTATATTCATGTTAAAGCCTATTTAAAGTACTGTTTATGTACGAACCTGCTAATTTTTATTTTGTCATATTATGCCTCACGTAATAAAATATTTATTTTTATGCTTACTGAGATACTCAGAGGTTTATGCAGTTTAAGTAATGCTTATCAGTAGGTTAAGTAATTCTTTCTCTAGGGAATCCATGGTCAAGCTCACATTGGAAGCACTGCAGACGCTTCCAAAGTTTGAGAAAATATGAACAAAATTTTTGTAATATTTAGGAAAGTACTTGCTTGACAGAAACAAATTTCTGGTTACAAAATAATTTTACAGAAAGCAAAAATATCGAGAAAGATTTGTTCATTTATTACACCTCTGTCACGTTGAAAGTTGGGTGGCACTACCCTAATTTCATGGAAACATGTATGTGGCAGTAAAAAGTGGCTAGTTTAAATCATTCATAATTAAATTGCGAGACATTTTGAAGATAAAATGTCTCTTGCAAAAACGTTCGTCCTTTTAGGGCAATCACTACATGTTTGATTTCACAGAGAATCGCTATTGCATATAATGTATAAAACCAGGAATTACTGGCTGTGCTGTAACACTGTGTGTGGTAAAACATTATCAAAGTGTATTAATAACAGGTTAGGTGTGATTGTCCTACTTTAATGAGAAATAAAATATTACATTAAATTGAAGTCTGCACTAGCTATGTAATTTTGCGCCATAATAAAAACTCTACAACATGTGTTTAATCGGCGGCCTCCCATTTCATTACAGTACATGAGTCGGCGTATGAATGACTGGTGTACTTTTCGAAAACATCTGGTGCATATTGTATTTTGTCACAGGCAGGTATTATCACAGCTAGCAGATCTGCTCTGACTCAACGGTTGCGTCGTGCATCAGAGCTTTGACGAATCCCCACAGAATATAGTCGAGTGGATTAAGGTCTGGAGAACGTGCTGGCCACGCAGCAGGGCCGCCTCTTCCAATGCACTGTGCTGGAAATGTCATGTTGAAGTGATTACGTACAGCTCTTGTGTGATGTGAAGGCGCTCCGTCGTTTTGAATCCACATACGTTGCCGAACCGTAAGCGAAACTTTCTGGAGGAACTCTGGCAATGTCAGTTACAGGAATTGGCAGTATTTGTTCAATCTCCGCGGCATCAAGCAGAGCTCAATAATGAGACGATTACCGACAATACCCGCTCAGATGTTCACAGAAAACTGTTCCTGGTTCACTACTATGGTAGTTGCCTGAGGGTTGACGTCGTTCCACGTGTGACCGTTCTCGCTGTTAAAGTACCTAATCATCTCGCAGAAATGTCGCTTCATCAGTAAACAATACGACGGATGTAAAGTGTGGATCTTCTGTGCACTGATGCAGGAACCATTGCGCTGGTGATAATGCCTGCATCTTTCGCACGTGGTAGGCACGTGGCAGTTGTTCATGTATTACTTTTCACGTCACAGTACAACAGAACGATATCTGTCACTTAGGCGCTGATGCACGTTGCTATGTCAACTTGTAGCACGTTGCATGCAATATACAGTGAAGTGATTGTTTGTAATCTTCTGCCTTGTTATGGAAGGGGAACTACAAGAAAGATAATAGGGGACGGAGGGGAGGGAAGTACGACTCACACCAATGTTACTGTAGCAACCCACTACACGATACAGCTTACGAGCCATAGTTGCCACAAACCAACAGCCCACACATCACTCCAGTGTGGCACACAGTTATTACTTGGTTGCATACTTGTTAGGCCACATCGCTTCTCTGTGAAACCCAACACTTAATTATTGTCCTAAAACAACGAGCGTTAAATATTTTTTCACAATACTTTTTTTTTAGTTTCTCGTCATTTAGTAATGTTTCATTAAAATATAATCTTTTTACTGTCACATACACTTTTTAAAGAAATAAGGGCAATGCCACCCCTTATTCAGCGTGATTGTGGTGTGTTAAGTGTACAAATCCTTCACGTTATTACTGCTTTCGGTGAATCTATTTCGTAACAAAAAATTTGTTTCCGTCAAGCAAGTAGTTCTAAATATTACTAAAGGTTTTTTTCTTGACTTGTGGGTGTGAGCCGCGTCTGAAGATTGTCTTGCGACGTTTCGGCAGTCGTTGCAGCTGCCATCATCAGGTAGTCGGAGTCGGAGACGCGGCTCACACCCACAAGCCAAGAAAATGCAGACAACGGCCGCGAAAGCCTGCGATCTATTATATTACAAAAGTTGTGCATATTTTTTTCAAACATTGGATGCGACTGCAGTGCAGCCTACGTAAGCTGGACTGCGAGTTCCTTGCATCAAACATTCTATATTCACATCAGAGAACCCCTCTTAAAACTTGTTGGTTTGTTTCAGATACACGTTGTATAGATAGCTCGTATATAAATAAACTTAGTTTTGTCTGTTCTGACACTTGGCTCATTCAGATTTTCCACTTCTAAATAGCCAAATTACTTAATTGAATACAAGATGAATTAATCAATTTCATTAAGCTCTAGTAAAGGCGTGCCATCTCAAAGTATACTATTCAAAGATATATTTTGGACACACGCCTCTGCAGCAAGTAGTTGTGTCACAGACAAAAATCTCTTGTTTCCTGTGCTGCAATGGCAAATGTCCAAGATTTTAATTTAATTAGTACCTTGCCTCTAGTGCAAGAATCGTTCAAAAATAACAACTTTAAGTATGTTACCCTTACTAAACAAATATTATAAATAAATTAAGTGTTGTCTTAGAACTGGTAACATAGTACGATTTTATTTGAATACTTTTTTATTTTTTATAATTATATTTACCGTTTCATTTAACACTTTAACATTTAAACTGTCTTTGATTGAATTAATTTCTCTTGCAGGCTACTCCTTCGTAACGTGATGCTAATTGGCTGAAAAGCCAAGTTTTGTCAGTTTTTTCTTGTCTGGCTGGACGTAAGCTGTCGCGTTTGAAATGTTTCTGTCCATTTTTCTCTCGCACCATCGACTTGGTAGCGAGTGTTGCTGCAGTTTTCAGCACGACATGAGTCTTTCGTCGCGTGATGTTGGCAGTACTTAGTGCTTATGTTCGAGCCGCCTGCTGCTGCGCTTCGACACGCACTTTGGGGACACTGTTACTGACTATTTTCGACGCTCGTTTGTTCGACTTTTCTGCAGCTTCGTTTATAACGTTGCTTAGCACTTTACCGTCAACCACCGCGCAGTCAAGATGTGTGATGGCTCTTAAGTTGCCATATCTTTCTTACAATATAGCACAATTATTCAGTAACGTTGTAAACTGAACGTGCTGGATTTCATTCACTTTATGTGGTGGTTTATATGTGTGATTTCTTCACAGCGATTCTCTCCGCCCTCGTCTATAGTGAGTTATTTTTAGACAGATGTTTTATTTTCTGCCTAATTTTAATCTTTATTAATTTTCTGGTTAATGTGCTCTTAGAAATGGTTCTTGACCAAACAACAAATCTCGTGACTACATGTATTCTCGACTACCGGCATTGTCCTTCTGGCCGATTTAGGGTTTTGTTATTCGGCCATGTGTTCTGGTAGAACCTGCTGGAGTTGTACACTTTTGTCAGTTTTGCCGCTGGAACTGGGAACTGTACCAAGTCATCCAGGCTTGCCGAATTCTGAATGCAAAAAGCTATAACACAACGAACAACGAAATGTATCTTCCTTTCTGTACATGATTTGTCGCTGTCATATTTTTTTTTGTAGTGCAATAGTGTTTGATAATGTTTTAATAATTAACTATATTGTTGCCAGAAATGTAAATTTCTGTTAAAAATTCTTACTGATTAATTTGATTAAACTAAATTCTATTGATTTAGGCGTGTTTATTTAGGATACAGAATGGGAATTTATAATTTTGGTAATATTAGTTAGTGTAATGTTTAAATTACCGTGCAATATTTGGGCTGTAATAACTTGACTAGATACTATTTCAGTACTTGTGTCCAGTTCATTTAGCCTATACAAATTTACGATGTGAACTTTATTTTAAGAAAGGCAACGAAAAGAAAATACTAAGTCGGGAATTGTAAATTTAATAACTTTTGAGCAACTTAAAATTTCAGTAATTCTCATTTAATATACTTTACTTTAGTCTTAAATGTTTATTATTGTAAATCAGCAAGTTTACTGTTTTTCTTTTCCCATGCGTAAGGTAATGTAGCCTTAATTAAAGCATGCATTGCTTTAACTTTGCTTTGTTTTGTTAAAAACAGCTTCTTCTAGTTTTGTGTTGTTTGTTTTGTACTGCCTTCTGTTTTCCTTGCTTCTTTATTGTTGGTCGTTTTATGTTTCTTTTCCAGGGACTGTTGTTTTGTTTAAGATTATTTGCTACGTTTGTAATAATTAGTTATCGTGCCATACTCGTAGGCGTAAAGAGCAAGGCGTATTTTCTACACACAGGGCGACGGTTTGAACGTCAGCACGGCGTAAACATTTCTCACAGGACTGACGTGTGTTCGCTGTCCGGCCTTGGCTTGCTGTGAGAGCGGTGCAACATCCACGTGCGAGTCTTGCTAAATCTGCTTCGCTGCGTTCTTCCCACACAGCGCTGTATCTTCCGTTAAAGTTGAAGGAGGGCTGGGCGTTTACTGCGCGTCTCAGGCAATAAGGACGAACGCTGCCGCGCTTCACGTATACTCGTAGCCTCTAGCCTCACTGAGCTGGTGAGCCGTCTCTTCGTCGACAGCGCGTCTCTGCGACACAGACTTTGTTGATCCTAGGAATCTACTGAGACATACGGGTGTGCTGTATCTGTCTATACTTTGTTGTAATACTCTGTACGTATATGTTCATTAATAAAAATTAACTTGAAAACATTCTCCATTGCGATTTTATCCGCAAAGAATAAAATATTTTACAGATTACGTAAGTGTTTCCGAATTGGTTGGCGAAAGTGACAGACATCGGCTTAAAAATATCACTCCAAAAATGCCTCTCATAAGTATTTCCACGTCATATCCTCCAGTATCCTCTAAAAGCTTCTTGCGCCCTAAAATGGCGAAAACCGGTAATTTTTAGGCATGAAAGTCCCGGTGTCGAATATGTAAACCTGCTTAGCAGCTGCAGTATACTTCATCATTAATACTACGTTATTAAATTATGAGTACGAGGCTGAATATAACGTATAGATACTATGTTCTCGACCAGAATACTTGAGTGATGTTCGTACCTGGTTCGACTTTACTTCTTCTCTTCTGTTCCTAGAATGTGTAACATGCAACATACCACTGGTACTTTGTCTAACCAGTGGGTGACTGAGACATTATGACTGACGATTTATAGAAACAAGGTATCAATATCTTAAGCAACATAATCCTCACTTAACTTAGTTTCCACGTGCAAGGAACATGAGTATTATTACAGGCTCGTGAGACTGGCAGATCGTCAAAAAAACCTGTATCTCGAATAACTGTGGTAAACTTAGCGTAGTAGGATATAATTTCATGTTCGGTATCTACCTCGCAAATTTCGAAGATGCGTTGGGGGAAAACGTTACCTATCAATATTATACACTTGGGATGATTGGAGAAACATCTCCTTTAGTATTGGTCAGCAAGAGTCACTTTAGTAGCTAAATTGTTGTCTAATTTATACAATTAATCCGGAAGTGCCTCAGCTTCATTAATAATTATACCTTACCCTTGCATAGTTAAAACCATATGCGAAGATGCGCATTCTTGTACCAAATGAAAATATTTCTCAATGTACCCGTTTCCTAGTATTTGTGCAATTTTAACAGTATTTAATTCATTTTGTGTGATTGGATTTCAGTACAATGCACACTTTGGTCTCAAAAATAACTCTCTTGGTTACACAAGCAGTTTTCTCGAGTTATATTGTAATGGAAATTTCTCTATATATATATATTTTTTAAAAATCACGTATGTAAATTAACGGACGTGAACTTCCTTTTTCAAAAATACACGCAGTGTTATTACGAGGACAATATGAAAGTTAAATGAGACAGTCATTGTGTAACGTATGATAAAGCAAGCAAGGGTGTAATCTATATCCTGGACACGGACGATACACAGTAGTCAACAATTTCCCTCGGGTGTCGTAAAAACAATCTCTGTGAACGCCATACATTGTATGGATTTGTCGAGGAAGTAAAACAAAGAGCAAGACTTGAGTTGAACACAATACAAAAGGTAAAATATTGCTCAATTTAACATAGTAATTATTTCTGTAAAATTATATAATTACTCATAAACACTGTTAACTCCAACTATGAGGGACGTGCTGTAAAATACTATATAAAAATTTTTGAGACATCCTCATTATCTAAGAAAGAAAGCAAAGAACACAGATAATTTTTGACGTTTCTTGTTAAGATAAGGTAACTTTCTAGGATCCGCATAGAGATCAGGCTGGAGGGGTAGTAAATACAAAATAATTTACTAGCGTATTAAATAGCCCTTCACCGTACTTTTGTTATTAATCTGAATGGGTTAACAGCAATAAACGCTGGCTGCCCTATAATGTTAAAATTTACATATATTTTTTAATTGTAATAACTTTCATTGAGAAATTTATAGCTTGAATTATTCAGATACGCCCAACAGGGCACAGACATAAATCCACATTTTGTTATGAAAACTATCAAGAATCTTAGTATTTATTTACTTTAAAACAATTAGGCTACTGAAACACCCTTGACTTATCGTACGGTAACGTTTTAAATGTTTCTCGATTTTACGATATAAATACACAGTAAATATAAAATCCAGTGATTAAAAACTAACTTACGATTCAGGTTTTAATTCTCTGACAGAAAGTATTTATTTATTTCTAACTACTGTTTTCAATAATTAATACAAATGTAAACCACGTACCTAAACAATACAGAAATAACTTTATTTGTTTAACCAATAAGATCCGTTTAACGCTATCGTTGGAGTTATCAAACAATTATAGCCTTCATAGGTTTCGAAACTCACTAAACAGCAATATTCAAATACACACTCCACAGGAAAACTTTATGCCGGTAAAATATTTCCAAGTTAAAACTTTTCCTGTGCACGGTTTTGTGTTTTCCTGTGACAAACGGGTTGAGACATAAAAATTTTTTGCTAAGGCTTGAAATATTTTGACGAAGAAATGAAATCAATTTGTAAGCATTTTCCGCTTCCTTTGTCTCGCCGTATTGTACAATAGGGCACGAGAGGAAGGGGCGTATCTCACCGCCTGTCTCAAAATGTTTACGGAAGCAAACTCCAATTAAATGTTCGTACTTGTCATCGAAAATAAATTACACTCACTTTAGCGGGGATAATTTTATAATTTCTTATGTTCTGTGCAGCAATATATCTTCTTATAGAAGTTCAATCATCGTAAACTATAAACGGAATTGTGTGTACAACAATGCTTTCAGTAAAAATATTCACCGTCGTTTTGCGTTTGAGTAGTATTTATCGGTGTGTCATAATTTTATGATTAAACTATCTGAAGTTACTCAGCATAAAGTTGTTGTGTATAATAGCAGTGATTGTAGCTTAAAATTTTTATAGTACACGATTAATGTTAAGTATATATTTTTCCTACCAGAATATTTATTCAGACATCATTCTGGTCCGATATATAAAGATAATCGAACAAATAAGAATTAAGGAGGACCCGTTCAAGATGTGAATTGCAATAAAGTAGCAACCCGCTTAGCCAATATATCAAGAACGCCTAGAGATAAGAAGCACAGTATTAATTCAAGAAGGAATCCCAAGAGTTTAAAGTCTACTTCAGCACAACCCAAGTATATGGTCGCCACTACACAATCGATGAAATATGGACAGCTGCAATGATGTCAAGCAGGGGAAAGCATAAGGCTTCGACATAATACTACCTGCATTTATCGCCCGTTGTCGGTCTTGAGCAAGATATTAGCTTGCAAAATTCTATACAAATATACTTCAAACTGGCAATATTTTCCCATAGTCTAAAAATAATACATCACAGAAACCTTTAAAAGAAAGAATTAAAAATTTAAACACACCCATCGGTGTAAGCCACATTGTCTGCAACAAGCTTCTCAGTAGATAAATGAGCCAGTTCATGTCGAGCAGGTTGAGTGCAGACTTCACCGCAACGTCACTGACCAGATCCTGTGCTACGCCACTCATATTGAAAGGAGTTATCAAAAGCGTTTAAATACGTCTGTTATATTTATACTCCTCACTGCAGCATATGTCACAGCATGGAGAAAAGGTTTATTATGCTCGTTTTTCTGCGTAATCCCGTGCTAAACTATGGTCCGATTAATAAACTAAATGCTATCTTCAAGAATATTTGAACACGTCAAGGGTGATAAAAAGTCCACAAAGAAATCTGAAAAATGGACTACTCCGGAGTCCTGTGCTAGCACCAACTCTAACTAATCTGTGCACATCCGACATGCGAGGAATATTTTCAAGAATGTTCTTGAACGCTGATACGTCTCTAGTGCATATTCGTAATAGCATGGGAGACACAGAAGCAATATTAACAGATTACCTTGAAATCCTGACTATATACTTCCACAAATATACACTTATTCCAAGATTAAGCAGCACGATTATATCGTGCTTTCGCCTTAACAACAATCTAGCGAAGGACAAGCTAAATATTTGTCTTAGACAGCATCTTATTATCATACAAGACAGTGTTTAACTTCTTATATACATCCTTGGATAGGAGTCTCTATTTCAAAAACACATTCTAAATACTTCTGTCAAGTTGAACATTTATAGTCAATATACTTCAAATATTACGTGTGGCAAAATGGGTATCTTATATTTTAACGTTATATTTCTCAATCCTAGGAATTTGTTTCTCAGCAATATAATACTGGACAAATGCTAACCCACAAGAAGTGTTATTATTCAAATAAATCGTACATCGGAAATAATCACCAGATGCATGCAATATACGCCTATCCATTAGTTATTATTTCTTAGTACCATACCCACAAGTTGTACTTGGACAGAACTCTCCCCCCCCCCCTTTTTTATGCAACACTGCAAGGAGAACACCTTGCTTATTCACCAAGATATTCCTGACCTCTCAGGACATCCCATAAAATTAAGGGAAACTCTACTTGTAACAGCTAAAAGAAAACTTTGAGCGCACAAAGAAAAGGACATCCATGAGAACTTAGCGTGTACCCCAGCACATCTTTGGACGTATAAATACCAACGAAATACTCAGAGTCTGATTTACCTGGACATAATGGACAACACTGGACAAGATCAAAACAGCCCGCGAGGTACGTCCAGACAATCTACGGAAGTAGAGACAGTTGCCTTCTACTCAGAGAGACCGTGCAGTTCCGTACAAACTGTCCTGTACTTAACTGAAGAATGTCCATACACACAGCATATCTAGGGAACCCCGAGTTTTCCTCTGTGCAACATCAGCTGACAAGAGGAGTTACATCTCGACATCAAAATTTAAACATGTTTTCCATGTGCAAAATTATTTTACAATTAATAGCTTACACGGGTCTATTCAACACTCGAGTCGGTAATTATTATTAAAGTGCAATGCAGGGAAAATTTAATAGCGTAAACACTCCCATAACTTCTTGACATAGCTATTTTCGGCAAATCCCACGAGGAAGTATATGATTTATTTGTACGCACAGAAAGTAAAGTTTAACTTCCTATCAACTCAGTGAGCCAGTCATTCCAAAAACCTATATTACCATTAAAACAAGTCATCATGGTGCAGTTTAACAATGATCAGTTCAATTTACTATAATGTCCTCATTGCTAATTCTAGTTCCAATGTAATGGTGGATTTCTCAACATATTTCTTTTTACCAGTAAAATCCGTGACCACGAAGTACCAAAATGCTGAAGTGTAGGCACAACGATTTATTCAAACCTTCTCTGGGAAAACGTGCATTCCTCGGCGCGTATGTGCGTGTGCGGTATTCATTATCGTATCGCAGGGTGCGGTCCGGACAGTTTAATAGATTATCAGTTTCGCTCCTCTGTGTGGTATTTCCTCCTGACTCTATTATGCCTGGTGATTTATTAGGCCTACACTCTTTGAGAGTCACGTTAGGAGAAGGGAATTTTGCACTCCGAAATTGTTCAGTCGAATTCGAAGCTATACTCATGGAAAATAGAAGCGCTGAACGAAAAGTTTACATTTACGTAACATCATATTTTATTTTATTCAACAAATTTGCTCGTTACAAGCAGAGCTGCGTTGTACGACAAAATGCTGGAGACTCACTGCTGCAGAATTAAACTTTCTGCCAATATTCATTCAAAATAATGATAACAACTGAAAGATAACTGCTATGTGTTCGTTTGCTTACGACAGTATCATATCTGTTTGCATAGTTGACAATAATTTTTAAGATTTTTTACTAATATAATTCATTATTTCATAGATGATCTGAGATGCAACCAATTACTAGGTCGCTATTTGTACCAGTTGCTGTTTTTTTTTAACAATTCTGAAGAAAGTTGTTCAGATTTTCGTGTCCATTAAAGAAATCTGTTTGAAGGTTTCCTGTATTCAAAATCAACAAGTAAATCACATACCTTCTAGATATCAGAAATATTTGGAATTTTCATCAATGTATTTATTAATTACGTGAAATAAATTACACATCTTTAAATGTGTGTAATTTTTCCCATAAAAGGTACAAGAAGTTTGTTAACTTTATACATAAATTTACATTTGAAAACTTATTAAATTTTATACTTGTCAACAACTAAATGTGAATGTGATGTCTGTAAATAATCCAAAATTTATATTGATTTTTAGCATCTCATATTACGTATGCAACGTGTAAACTGAATCAGATATTTAACTATGATTTATCACACTCTTTATTAAGAGACGTATCAGGAAAATTACTTCAGGTAGCCAACCTAAACGCCAGAGGATCAAATCCCTCACAATCTATTTCTTATTGGTACATGTTGACGAGAAGAATTTAGTTTCACTGATTAAGTGCTCATTTGGTTAATGCGTGATAATAAATCATTTTAGTATTTTACTTATATTCCATTGTAGGAAAGGATATTATAAACATAATATAATTATATTGCGGTGTTGCTCCATATACCAGCGGTTTATATTAGTATATCGCGTAAGTCACTTCTGCATCCAGGAAAGGATATTGTTCATTACATGCATGTTTAATAATGTCTAATAAAATGGTTTCAATTATTTCAAGATATTTTCGTGTTACAGCCTAACTTAACGATGATCGATTCTTATAATTGTGGACAGCCACATGTAGCCTCTAAGTATGTATTATACACGGCATAATAAATACAATTTAAAATCCTGTAGGTAAAAATCGTCGCTTAAGGCGGATGTCTGGCTGACGCTCGAAAAAAACTTGTGAACAAAACTAAAAACTGTTCAGACTACTTGTGAATGTGACTTTTAAGACCACGCGTATTGGAAGAATTATAGTAAAGCCGCTCAAACTTTGCTTTAATCGGCTTTTTCATGCGGAGATAAGTTTACTGGATTAGTTTGAAGTTGAGGTCCACAATTGTATTGCACTTTGCTACAGTGATATATTGCCGCGTGTAGTCTTACAGTAAAAACGATACGGCTGGATCATTGCGCGCTTTTGCAACTACGGACGTAGGAGTGATATGACAATACATGTGCCGACCATCTCGTCGATATTCGCCCCTCACGCAAAGCTCGCCCTTCACCAGAGAACCACATAACAAAAAAATTAATAGAATTATTCAGACGGAATCATATTTGGCCCCATATGTTGCATGCTTCGAACAACATCATTCTCCACTTATTGAAAACATTGTTGTGTTCAATACTGAGGTGCGCATAATCTACGCTGAAAACGCCGTACGCATTGAGTAAGTTCATATGAGCTCTGCTGTGCACCAGACAGTTTGCTGTAGAGTGGAGAGTGATGTATGTTTGCTATAAGGACCTCCATCAGTCAAGGTAGTAATCTGATCTTCCTACACGTCACAGTCAGAGACCAGTCATGAACACAGAGCTTACCTTCGCATATCTCTGACACGAGGCAATGGAGAGGAGATCGCAGTGGAATCTGTGAAAACACCAGCGAACATAAATGGTCACCTTTTTTCCTCAACATATTTTTACTAAACAATGACAATTTTTTGCCTTCATCGGAAAGAACTGACAGATCTTGTAAATTGCATTTTATATTTCTTGTGGTGACGATCTGGTTAAGAAAACATTCTAGTTTATTTATACACAGATATGTTTTTTCTTTTTTGTTAATATACTCCGACGTAGGTCTAAGTATTACGCAGCTTCAGCACGACAGTTTCGAGTGGCCATACTAAATCAGTTAAGCAAGTATTGTCTTACTCTTATTTACTTGTTTTATCTTATGCAAGACGATAGCCATAAATATGACGAGTATCCTGCTGCAAAACGAAGCTCCATGCATAATCTAAGTGGAAGTGCAGAATAGGCAGAAATTGTATCGGATGTATAACACAAAGTCTTGCAGTATCTAATGCAGTCACACATAAGCTTAGTGAAATAACAGGTCTGGGAAACGTGCTGGCCTGATATTATACGAGGACTTGTACAAGGAGTTTGGTTGTGTTGCACAAACGATACAAAAGTGGGCTTTTCGGTATAATAATGCAAAGTACTTTCTTGTTATATGGACATATAACGGTTCAGACAAAGCAGTGGTTCTTCCGTGCAATGTTCAGTTTTTCCAACACAGATATAAGACGTTAAGTAGCGTTGTCACACATGACTTACACATCCACATCAAGTATAAACGTTGGTTGTATGCGTCACTGATGTGTTCATAGGGGAAGATACAGCTTAACTTGTCGACGCCATAACTATTATCACAAGCACATACTAAACTTTATTTTCTTAAGGGGTCTGCCTACCTGCGCTTCAAATGTGTTGCGGCGTGTTACGTATATATTTTTTTGACGAAACTATTTAAACCGCACTATATTTGCATATCTACGAAAACTACATACACTTCAAACTATGTTGCTATGGTTTTAAAAATTAGGCACGTTTATTAGAAATATATTTTTTGTGCTCCTCAAGTTGGACAAAAATTGCTTTTCCAGACTGTCGTATCTGGAAAAATAAACAACCGGATTCGAAGAACGCAACTATAGAAACAAGCTTTTGACTGCGAACTATGCTGCCTAGAAATAAAATAACGTGGTCACCGCTTAAAGTTCTATAGGACAAAGGACAACAGTGAAGTACCTACTGCACGCCAGCTGAGTGGCTGCACGGAGAGGCGATAATATACTACACACTCCGCTCAACTGTAACCTTACCGCTCCTACCTCACACAATCACAGCCTATCTAGAGAGGCCCCTTAAATTTGCAATTTGCGATTACTTCTCACAGAGTTGGCTGTTTCCTCGGGGTACTCCCAGTTTATCCACCTTTACACTTCGTCGTATAACTCCATATTTCACCTCTTATCACCCTCACTTCACTGTACAGTACTGACCGAAATGTCGCTACTTCTCTCTACAAACTCCCCCCTCCCTTTTCCCATCATAATACCCGTCCTGCACGATAGTTATGCGCCAATGGAAACCTTTATACTTGTGTACATAATTGTTGTCTCTCAGTGGCCGATTGTCTATGCTGACACAAACGATGTAACATGGAATTCCCCCTGGACATATAGACATGGTTCAAGTTGGTTAAACTGTTTCTACAACATACTTTGTAACCATAAATTTTCAATAAACCCTTTTATAAATATTACCTTACATTGCTAACAATTTCAAAATTGGTATGAAAACGTTGTATACCAAATGGCGCGAGATCTGTTACAGACGCTCAAAAGTTCCAAATAGGGAATATACCACATTTATCTTTAATTTCTGCGGAGTGCTAAAAAAAATTATAAAACATTGTTTCTCGGTGGTTTTACTTTTAGTGTACGTTTACTGCGTCGTCTAAAATTTTGTTAACTTAATATTAATGTTAGCAGCAAAATAATATGTATCAGTTAGTAAAAGTTCACGTTTATTTTACTTTGATATTTGTTCCTCACGTAATCCCTTTAAAATAAACTAATTATTGTACCCGTTGGAATTAAAAGTTTAATTGTGTGATATAAAATTGTTTATCCATACTTATGTGTTAAATTAGTCACAGTCCTTTTTGGAATACAGGCACTGTCTGACAAAATGTGTGTTACTTAGGAGAGTTCACAAACACGGACAAAGAGACGCCTCTGGTACATGAAAGCGACGCTACACTCGTGCAATTACGTTAAAAGCGGAGCGGAAACTAATTATAAGAACACGGATATGAGCTATCACAGTTCTTACGTATATTACACGGCGTTACACAGCCCAAGGGCATTGGCCACCACAAGAAAACCGTTTATGTCTCAGCCCACGTACACTTAGGACAATGTAATGTTATAGGCACCATGATTAATTATAATAGGAATAAGCCAATTTCTTTGTGAGTACTTACTGGTTTGTTCCTAGAACTACTTGTTCTGTAGAAAGAGCAAAGAACTTTTTTCGTCTACAGAACATATTATTACTTTGTAGAAAATATTATTGTTTCTACAGAACATATGGTTTTGCGAAATAGCACCAAGTACCGATTGAATTATTGCCCTTTTTAAACAGAAGCACGGGACTTCAATTTTTCTTTCTTTGTGTATTAAATAGTGTTACTCTGGAAAAGTTATCGGTTTACTGTAACAAAAAGACAGTCAAGAATATTAGCGTTTACGGACTGCACAACGTGATTCGCGGGTCAAAACTACGTAAAAAACTATTTGTTTTAAATATTCTTGCAATTAGTAAATGGTTTTGAGTGATATAATGGTTATGCACCAGTTTTGCTAATGCAATAATTGGCAATAATGTAGGCTATGTCTGTGAAATTATTTAAATTCATTACAAGAAAATTATCTTTGGGAAAAAGTATCAAGCCCTTGGGTATCTAGAAAGACGCATTTAATGGTCTGAATACGATTGCAAATACATAAGCAACATAACCAGGGAAAAGTGTCGAGATGTGGCAACGTCGTGGCTAAACATAAGATATGTGAAGCGCTGAGAAGAGCTAGCATGTTTCGGTCAATTAGGCCCTGGAGTACAAGTTCGCATAGTAATAACAATATGTGTAGGCCCTTTGGCAGTCATGTTCGTCCTACCAATTTATTGTACGCCTGTTATAACAGAAGTCTAAATGTAAATATGTCTGGCGGTGAGGAACTACGAACTACTTATTCACCCGTGTAAATAAGAGCTCTGCATTATGTAATATAAAAAAACTGAATTTTTAAACAATATATTATGAAAGCGCTTGGTAATACAAAATGTCACGCTAAATTTGTATCATAAATTAACCGCCTGTATCCACGAACATATTGGCATTCCGTATATTTGGGTTTTCTTTTTAATTTTTTTAATTTTTCACTGTACTGTACTGACATAACTCTTAATTAAGATAGCAGTTGATTAAATTCCAGTGCCTAAAGATACGTTTCCTGGCAGAGTTTACGAAATAATTTGCTAGAAATTTAAGTAAATATCGTGTTGTTAGCGTCAAATTTCTGTATTTTTTTTAAAGGTAAGGACAGTGTTTAATTTAGAACAAATTTCAACGTATTTAAGACACAACAGGTTCGGACCGGTGTCTGCATTCATTTAGTAATACATTTTATTATTTGTAATATCTTGTTAACACTTTTTAATAAATAGGCTGTTTCAGAACAGTGAAATAATTCTGTTTCTTTCATAAACACTGTCTCAAAATTTATGAGTTTATATCTTTTCGTGAAAAAAAAAACTACTGTTTTCAAAGGAAAGAAAATTTAATTCGTGAAGTGAAGGTTAACGACTCTATATTGTCCAAATAACGAAGAGCTGAGGATTAAGAATTTTGTTTAAAATATTTTTAACACAGTAGTCTTTACGACTCTCTGCACTGAAATAACGGTCGATAAAATAACTCACTCAAAAGTGCGAATCCACTGAGTATGAAACCCTTGTAATAAACCTCCGCTTTGAAAACTCCTAAAATGCAGCAGAATTTTGTCCAACGAAAATGAAAGTGTGGCATGTGGAAACAAATACCTATATTTTATGACGACTCTTGCTCCTAGGAACGTTTTTTTTTGCAAAAAGTATTTTTTAGCACCGTCAATTCCAATGCTTCGTCGTTAAATATATATGACTTTTTATAACTTTATTCCGAAATATACATTTTTCGCAAACGCGCTAACTTTTCTTACTATCTGAATTTCAGTTTTAGTATCCCACTTTTAAGTTTAGTGTGAGGTGCAAATATTACGTCCGTTTTAACATACGTAGTCACAAATAGTATTCGAAAACGTCTTATGAACATCTTGTCTAGCATATAAAAATTACGTATAAATTACAGCTGAAAACATATCGTACTTCACATGCAGTTAAATTACGTCACGAGTCTCCAAATGTCGCTCTTCTAGATAAGGATAAAAAGCTACTTTTGAATACACAAATAATAGAGAATTTACTCTCGTCGTGCGTCTCGCCAGTACAACAAAGCATGATATCACGTTTTCCGAAATTCATCGGTGCATCCACTGGTGCACATCGGACGAACATATTATCAGTTTGCTCTTCCCCAATTCAACCAGCCTGAAGTGACGGAAGATCTGGTGTATGTGAAACGGAACATCAATCGGTGAATTTTATGACGAAATCTCGCATATACGTTTGAAATAACTTGAATATTTGTGAAATGTGAGGTCAAAGAAATCATAGGCCTGCTTACAAAAATGTATGTAATTTTATGTATTTTAAAATATGTACTTATTGTAAAAACAAATATTTTATTTAACATTTACATTTCCATTATAAAATATATTTATAATAACATACACTACTAAAGTGTTCCGTTTGGATTTCTGTCACGGTGTAGTGGCAAATAACGTCAGCAGATGTCTCCCATTTCATTGGTAACGGAAAACTTAAAAATAAACCGTCAACCTGATGTTTGGAAATGGCGTCAACCGGTGTACATAGGTGTTTCAGCCACTAATGTATGCACGGGTGACTTTCCGAAAACGAGGATTCAGAGTTGTCTGGAAAATAAATTCGTTCAAACGCTAATACGAGACAATACATTCAAATTCAAAATATTGTTACGAACTCTGTGTGCAGCAACATGAGAAATAAAGTAACGACATCTGGATTTTAAAACGTTTGAACTGAAAAGTATTTAAAATTACACACATAAATACATTCATAATTGCGTTTTAAGCTAGGCCAGATACCAGAAAACAACAGGGGAGTTCTGTCACCCCTATCATTGAGATAAAAGGTGTGGCATGTTAATGCCTAAAATAAATGTCTGTAACTTCTGGTGTTTTCATTATTTTTGTGACGTGACATTCACATGTTTATGCACAAGGCATGTTACCTTAAATTCACAATATCAGCGAGTAGTTTAAATAAAAGGTGTATCACATTTCTGTAAGGATACTGCTACAGTATTTTTAAATATTTGCTCATGTATTATTATCTAAACCACCATTTTACTGTTTTAAAATATGATTAAATGGTATTTATCTATTCTATTGCAATATTCTCATTAAATCGTGGATTAATTTATCCGTGTCTGTAATTTAGGTAGGTGTAGCTCTTGAAACAGAATGTTTGATTTAGTTATTTAAGTTTGGTGTAATGGAATTATTCTGACATACATTGCTGATGAAATCCGTGCTATACATCTGCGGTGTACAACACGAGAAAGTGTTGATTTCAAAGATAGTGTGACATCGGGCAACTCGGCATCAGAAAACATCACAGTTGTATTACCGCAATCCCTTCCCTGTGTCTCTCCTATTTTCGTGGCTTCCGTGTTGGGGCACGTGACCATTGTTGGTAATGGTTCCTCGCCAGTTGATCCGCACGTTGTAGGAGGGGCTGTGCCCTCCTGACTGAACTTTGACCTTACACCACAACCCCTGCCTCGCATTGCTAATATTCACTGCATGTCCTATAATATATAGATATTTTACCAAACTCTTCCTCTCTGTGCAGGCAAGTGGGCAGTCACTATACAGTATCACTACAAAGTATACACTTCTGCTTTACTAAGGTAACATATATTCACAGGAATGGCTGACTAAATTCACCTATGCCGAAACACAGGATCTCTCACCACAGTACCTAGTCCACAAATGATAAGTTGTAACTTACTGTTCGTGAAAACAAGCTCTTCTTAATTTGCACTAATAATGCCAATTTTCCCGCAGAAATAAACATAAAGCGCTGTGCATTACGTACGAAACTTTTGCCCATGTTTATTTATTGGATTAAACAATTTTAAGTTATCTTCGAGGACAATTTTTCAGCAAATCAGCATACCCTGCTTGGTTCCATAGGCAACTATAAAATATTTGTACGAAAAAGATTTTGTCATTTTAATAAAGAATACGCATACCTTTCTGTAATTCGATTGAGCTAATAAGGAAACATTTGTCCATAAATTATACTTTTTAAATGTTATGTAGATACGAATTTGCTTTTTAATGCACCCAGATATGTTTTCGAAGATGATAAGAATGTTCAACATGTGTGACAACTTGTAAGCCGTTTTCACAAGTTATTAGATGCACTTCATTCAATTTAAAAAAAAACAATCACCGGTCGAGTTTATTGTACGAAACTATGTCAGTTGATAAAATGATGACAATGTTGATTAAACAAGAAAAACATTTATTGTAAAATGTATTACTGAGTGCCAGGCATGCCTCAAACATTGTTAAAATCAATTACTGACCTCGACGCATCTACCTAAGGCGACAATACGCAACAAGACAGGTATCCAATGTACACATTCCTCGCAGCAGATACTTAGCGCCATAAAACAGGGTAGGTTGTGGAAGAGGAGTTAGTTTCTATGAACAAACATTTACACACATTTTCTCTTATTTCGTATTTGTGAAAGTAAAACAGCGCAAGTTATTTATATTCTGCACACCCTGACTAACCGTTGGCGTTACTAACTTCTCTTCTGTGCCACAATATATTTACTGAGCCAAACCCTACAATTATCTGCGTCTGAAAGAAAGTTACAGTTGATAAAGAAGAGTATTATTTTATCTAGAGATTTTTTTATTTTAAAAATGTAATACCTAAAATTTTTGCAAATATTATTTCAATACTTACGTGAAATATATTTTTTTTTAAATTTAACTATACATCTATACATTACTCAAATGCAGTCTAGTTGTAGTCGTAAACAGTCTGTAAACTGCTCATGCTTTCAAATGTAATCTTGGCATGGAGTCCCGTGTTCGATGGAACACGCGAGGTGTTTGTTGTATGTGTGTGTGGCCGCAGCCAGAATCCGAGCAACTAATTCATCCTCAGAGTTGACAAGGCTAGAGTACACTTCAACGACACTCTGCTATGTGAATACCGGCTCTTTGTGGAGGATAATGCTGCTCATTTTGAACGTGTATTGTGACATTGCTTAGTAAATAAAGTACTGTAAACTATTACCATTGGTGTCTTCTCAATCACACCCGATACCCCTGAATACTCATTACTCATAAACTATCTGTTTCCGACACATGGTTATCTGGCAAAATATATTCGTATATATCTCCTTCATCTTCCATATTACTTCGGGCATTGAATTTTTGAACATCCTGTATTTGTGTGTGTCCGTATACACACACATAGATGTGTGTGTATATACATATTCATTCTTCTGTAGTTCCTGACTTGAGAAATAAGTATTTTCAAGAAAAGTTATTAAGCCGTAGCAAAACGAAATGAAAATATTCTTTACGTTTGAAAAATTCGTACACTTGGTTTACGTTTCATGAATTACATACTTACTGAAATATTACAACACACATCGGGATAGTAATATTTTACCAATCGCACATGTGTTGGTAACGGTATTACAAAGGTCGATACATAGTAAATAGTTCTATGATATTATAACGATTGCAAAACAAAGTCAGGGTACCGTACATCAAAATAACTTATTATAGTAACGTTGTGAAAAGAGACACTTTAAAAACCACTTATTTAGCACCATGGCAATATTTTCATTCTTCCAAAAAGTGTTATTACTAATTCGACTTAGGTTTTTCGCTTTGACTCAGTCTGCTGATGTTTGTATGGTTATTTTAAGGCAAGGCGAGGAACATGTCCTCGAATATCTCTGATATCTACACCAGTGAACATTTCAATTCAACTTTGCCTACATCATTCCTAGTGGAACTAACAAGTACCGCTCAAGTAAACATGTAACACACACCGGTCGTAGAAACAACTCGAACTTCAAGCAACTGTCTTCGAAACTTAGTCCGTTGTCGTTGTAAACCCTGAGTTCAGTTGTCGGCGTAAATGAAACGGCTGCCGCGAAGCTCCTATAGAATCACTTCGGTGGTCGCGCATGGCGAGAAGTTTGTCGGTTAGAGCTCTCACGTGACGTGAGCTATGCGGTAAGCCGTTCACTTTCATCTTTTTGTTTCCCGTGTTCTGAAAGGCTTAGTTTATTTCGAATGTGCCAATGACAAGTTTTCTCCTCACATGTTCTAGGTATCTGGTATGCCGACACGTGACGTCGTATCGCGTGGTTGAAACCAATCTGCTTCAGAAGCCTCTTGTTACCTTGTGACGCGGGTTGCCTAGCGTAATAAACTAAGGGGAAGGGGAAACTAACCGTAGATAAAATGACGTGGCCATGCATGACAAACGTGAAGCATGAGTCGAACGACGGACGGTCTGTGGCTCAGGGAAGAATTTAATCATATATTGTTGGTTCGGTATTACGTAGCTGATCGTATCTAGAAACTAATTTAACTTACCTATTTTACGCATATGTTTGACAGAATTACATTCGAACCGCTAAACGTTATATTGATTTAATCGCAGCATACAAAACGCAGGCAGCTCTGTATTCATTTGTCAGTGTATTTCCTATGGTGAATTCGTTGATCAATATGTTCTGAGAGATGTATAAAGTGAACGTGGTCCTTAAAATTGTTTTCGTTATGTTATATTTATCTCATTCCCGTTTCCTATTGTTCGACAAATATGTAAAAATACATTGTTTTGATCAATGCTGGAATTACTTTTAATAGAATCAACAGTTACGTTAATTTTAACTTCTCTGTACACATTTATTTATAACAAGTTAAAGAACTATGTGAATTATACAGCGTTTAACGCCTCGCTCTTTAGTTAAGCAGTGGTTCCAAAAATAATTTTTCTAACACAAACTATATACAAATTAAATATTCATTCTGGCAGTTTTAACACTTATATATCATTGTTTGTGTCTGAATTTTTCTGTTGCAATACGCCAAACAGATTTTTAAATATTTGCCCCTGAAGTAGCACTTATTTTGCTGTCAAGATAACCCAAAATACAGCAAAATATTTTTTTTTCTAGCAAACGGAACATTGTTTAAAAAAACCCGCTCTGGTTAAATTGTGTATCGTATGACTGCACAGTGTCTCAAGTTTTTCAAAGTATTTGGTTAAAAAATATTAAAGTTATTTCCAATAGTTTCAAATAAATGAAAGATCATGGCCTTAAACGAATTCAAATTGAACCGACCTTGTCGGTTTGACCGGCAAGTTTTTACGTCGCCCGAGAATTTTGGACACTTCAAATTTCCAGCTACTAAAATATCGACTTTATTTTACATCTGTATATTCTCCGCAGCTAAGTTTTGAACATTTCACGTCAATAGAAACACGTACGTACCTTGTGGTCCAGCAATCCACTTGTATTAGTTCGGAACATTTTACGATGCAGTATGTAAACACGTTTCACCTCCATAGACTTGATGTGAACTAAGCAGAGACACAGGTGCAGAGAGTCCAACTAACTTTGCGCTGCACTAGCGCACTCAAGTGAACGGCGCCGTACATCAAGAAACTGTTCTTCGTGTTATTATATTTATTTTTTCTTGTCAACGTCACAAATTTATAAATTGAGGTATTATGTAATTAATTTTCTACACACCGGGTTGTACAAAGTCTGTATTTAGTTTTCATTATGTATTTTCAGGCTTATTAGTGATAATTATTTTATTGTAATTTTTATGTGTTATTGTTGCTCCGCCATGTTGGGCGGACTATTTCTGGGTTTTTATTCATCCTCGTTGTTTGTATTTAAACTCCAGGATTTCTTGTATGTGCGTTCAGTCGGCTTCCAGTGAAATGTGTCTGTCTTATTATTCGTTACTGTAAATGTGGAATGGGTTGTTATGTTGCAGGACTTGTAATTGATTAATTTTTGTGCGCCTGTTTAGTTATTTGTTATTTTTCTGGAGTTGAAGTCCTGTAGCATAATGGCCCAAGTCCTAGTGTTTCGTTCGTGTTTTGCTGTTCGTGTTTTTTCTCCTTTTTACTTAATAATTCAGGTTAACTTTCATGTTCGGGTTTTTCAATGTTTAACTTCTGGTAACTTCTATATTTTTAGCTTTCAGAGAGAGATAGAGGGGCAGACATTTAAATATTTGAGTTTTGTTCGTATTTGTTAATTAATAATTGCTGGCGTGTAATTTTCAAGGTTATACCTTTGCAGAGAAAGTAAATTTATAGCAGATCATTTATAATATTTGAAGTGAGTAATTTTCATACACTGTATGTGCCTGCTTTGAAACTGTGTTAGAGTGATAGGTATTGTATGCATACTACCGAGGTATGGGACTCGGTAGATTTTGCTGCTGTATGTGTTTTGGGGCGGTGCCCCCGTGGTGTATGTGTGTTTCGGGGCGTGTGTCCCCCTGAAGTTTACCACCTATAAGTATAGGGTATTTTTCAGACTTGTGGTCGTATTGTGTATTCGCTACTGAGGTATGGGACTCAGTTAGCATTGTTCTTTGTTATTGCTATAAAGATAGGGCTAGCACATGTGTAATATTTGTCTTTGTCTTTCGCTACGCCCTTTGCAGTACTCTCATTTAGGCCTTCACTGGAGTCATATTATTCAGATTGGATATTTCAACTGATACTTCTGCACGCCTGTTTATAGTAATTCATAAACTTAATGTTTAATGTTATGCCTGTACTTTCATATTTTTCTTTATATTTACACTTGTTGACTTGTGTTGCTGTTTATTTGAGTTTGTAAAATGGTTAATGGTTATGTTGATGTTTTGTTATTTGATTTTGAGTTTTAAATAAATCCCTGTTCGGATTGAACCCGATATTTGATCTTTAATTGAAGTTGTAGTTACAGTATACCTTTTCTTGATTGGA
Organism: Medauroidea extradentata; assembly: GCA_003012365.1. Taxonomy (NCBI): domain Eukaryota; kingdom Metazoa; phylum Arthropoda; class Insecta; order Phasmatodea; family Phasmatidae; genus Medauroidea; species Medauroidea extradentata. Next base: position 447 of record PNEQ01043555.1, on the reverse strand, counting down.
TCATTAATGTGATTTTGTTCGCTGCTATTGATATTTGATTGGTATTACTTTACTGAGGTGTTAGAAGTTACAAGTTTGATTTACTTTTGAGTGAGGAATACTTTTGCCATAGCGCCCTTGCAAATCTATAGGGAATCGCCACCCTCCTCACCTTGTTCTTGTAATTTTGTTGCCGTCACCAGTGGTTGAGGTGCTAGCCCCTAAGTAGGGGACGTACAAATAACAGTTATCCATAATGTGCATATGATATTTAACCATAATTCGTTATCTTTGTCCTTGTTCCAAGTAGCTCAAATATTCGCACTCGCTACTCTTCCTCGGAAGTGATGTCAGAGAGTGATGTTCCATAATGCAGAGTGTGAGAGCGTGCTCGCGAGTGTGGGCAGCGAGTGTGTGCAGCGAGTGTGGGAAGCGAGTGTGGGCAGCGAGTGTGGGCAGCGAGTGTGG
>PNEQ01043554.1:46402-59968 GCA_003012365.1 Medauroidea extradentata | reverse complement strand
TTTACACACACTTTACACTTTAAAATAAATTTCGCAGATACCATCAACATTAAAGGGTACTCAATTAAAGCCCATTCATTTTAACCATTTAACTTTTTCAAAAGCGAGGCCCTCTAGAATGTGCGACCTGTGGCAAAAGCCTCTTTCTGCCCCCTCCCCTTTTTTATAATTTATTAAGCCATGTTTTATTTTTTCGATATATCGCGCCGGCCTCTAGCGTAGTGGGTTAGGCGGCAGTTTACGGTGCGAGAGGCCCTGGGTTCGAATCCTTGCTCGGGCATGGCTTCACCCTCATCGGCTTGTAAGACGTCATTAAATGGCCATAAAACCCTCTCACCACCTTGCCTAAATTGCAATGCAAACCAATGGCTTTTAATTTTTTTTATTATGTCCGGAACACATCGTTTTGCAATCTTGAATTTATCGCACATACCAGAACAAAATAAATTTCCATTCAGGCGCTATTGTGACCTGTAGTTACCGTCCAATTCACCAGCATCATACTGTAGTGTTTATTTACGACGCACGTGCGTGTGTGGCTCGCGCGTAGAAGAGGGAGGAGAGATAAAGAAGGGAGGTCTGCCTGCTGAGTTGCATCTCCACTCGCGCGCTTGCTGAGTTGCATCTCTACTCGCGCGCCTCGCTAGCAACATTTAACCACACGGAACTTGCCACATATTTCACGGTGGGATTATTAAAGGCTACGTAGCGATGAGCTACTGCTTTTAAAGCTTAATACTGTTTTTAAATAAAACGTGATGGATTTAAATGAGGCAGACAAAATTTTCTTATGATTTTTGACCAAAAATAATTTAATTAAAATTAATTTTGTTTTTTGAAATTCTGTCCGAGTTATCCGAAGTCCGGGACATCGAGGTCCGAGTTATCGAGGGTTCACTGTATATACATACACACATGTATTTGTGTGTGTGTGTGTGTGTGTGTGTGTGTGTGTGCGTATATACATACATACATATATATAATTTACATGCAGCCATGTGAATGTGCATGTAGACACGCATGGACACATATACACACACAACTACAATGTGGACTACTGCCATTATGAAGCACGTAAATAAAAAAGAGCACTTTGACATAAATCACATTTGAAATACATAACTACTACTAATGTTTGTGACCATTGACCGATTCCAGCAATGGATTTGTATTATAAAAATAACAACTTATTGGGAACATATGCCATTGCGGGCGAATGTTGCCGTATTGCAGAAAAATCCTAGATAAAACACAAACAAAAAAACAAAGGAAGAAAAGTCAATAGGCTGTAGTCAACAAACATAAGACATACAGGTAATTCCTGATAGGAATGTAGTCATATCGCAGAAGACAACACAAGGACGAAAATAGATTCAAAACAACACAAAATTAAATCTCATTTGGAATATAGTCGACTGATAGAAAAACAACAAAAAACAACAACCGGCTTTAAAAAAACAATAAAACACCAACAAAAATTAGGTGTGTTAAAAAGGCATTAAAATATGAACGACGACGACAACACAAATAACGAGAGACACGAATGGAAGTGAACACAGGCAAGACACAACACGGACAAAACATTTAAAAAACGGCAGGTTTTTCAAGACAACAGGTGCAACATTTCAGGAACTGGTATCTGTTCCCGTCTTCAGGCACATGTAGAGACTGAGGAACTCCAGAAGACTTACTGTGATACCTGGAAAACTAAAGGTCTCATAATGGAAATGTGCCTACTTGTAGCTGTCAATGCTAGTGTACCTGTCTCCTGATTGGCGCACAGCTTGTAATGGGATTATATACAGTAAGGTATGGACTAGGTCTATTGTTATGCTAACTAATGGTTTGGAAAAATATGATCTGCAAATATTAACTGTTTCTATTTAAATTTGTTTCTTTTTTGATAAAAGGAATACAGATATTTTTTAGTTCAATACTTTGTTGACTAATGACTTTACTATTGCTGATGATAAAAGCTGATTCTTTATTTTCATTATTGTCGGGTTTGTCTCAATTGTAATTCCCAAAGTATTCTATGACTGTTTTTCCAGACATGTTCGGCTAGCTTGGAATTTTTAGTTTCACATTTCTTGATGTTATTTTGGTGTTCTTTAAGGCGTGTGGTGAGAGGTCTGCCAGTTTCTCCAATGTACTTAATCCACATTCACACGGAATTTGATAGACACAGTTCTGAGTTCTTTGTTTTTATGTAACTGGTTTTACTTTTGTCACCATGTTTTGGAATGTGGAAGTTGACTGAAAAACTGTTTGTAGTCTATAATTGTTACCAAGCTGCCTTATTTTTTTCAGAGAGTCCTCGAACATATGGAATAACCAATGTGCCTGCTGGTTTTCTGTTGATTCCTGTGAACTGAATTGGGCATTATTGTTGTTCATGTATTTGTCAATAGTGCCACTAGGATAACCATTAGCTAAAATTTTTTTTTATTACGTGGTTTGCCTCATTAGTTTTTGAGGTTTCATCACTGCATATTTTATCTGCCCTGTTTTTTAATGTGTTTATTATGCCAGTTTTCGTACTTTAGGAGTGATTGGATATGTAGTGTAGGTATTATCCGGAATAAGTGGGCTTCCTATATACTTTGGTAAAAATACTGATGTGCCCATTGCCATACCATCTTTTGCACATAAGGTAATATATTATGGATTTTATGACCTTGTGTGTGCCAGACATGAACATTGTTGAAAAGGCTCTGCACATAAAAACTCACGAAAATGTCATTCGGAGCTATGTCTAACGTCTGTGCTATGAATATGTAAAGGTAAGAGTACCTTTAACAAAGGATGTGTGACCCACTAGTGGGTCAAACATGTTTAGTAGTAATTCGGAGAGTTTTTGGCATGGAGAATTGCAAAAGAGCTGATGATAAGACACAATGGCATATCTTGTTTATTGATTTTTGGGAGACCATATATGTGAGATGATTTACTGCTGTGTGGTGTAAGTGCTCTTCTTGTGCTGTCTGGACTACGGTCTTTGTGTTTTTTCAGTGTTTGGTGCACCTTGCGTTCGATGCTTATTGTCAGTTCTTTTTCTAGAACTGTATTTTTCAAATGTGATAAGTTCTGACATTTTGTTCTCATATTTCTTTCTGTCTAAAATGACTATTGTATGGCTATTGCCTGCAGGATGTCTGTATCAACCTCAGTTCACCAGGTGTAATATTTGGTTTTGGTGGCCTAGCTTATGAGATTGCATGTCACACAGTCCAACGGAATTTATCTGTGCGACATGCAATCTCATCAGCAGGGCCACCAAAAACCAAACATTACACCTGCCGAACTGAAAGCCATCAAATCTCTGAAAGTTGATCTAGACATTGTTACCCTTACTGCACACAAGGGCTGTGCAAGTCCTTCTATGGGCCTCTTTGGCAGGGGGGATGGGGAGGACATGCCCCCTCCAAACATTCCTTGTGAAGGGGACATAGGGACAAATATTTATGCTGTTTCGGTTGTGGTTGAGTGTAAGAGAAGGCATTGTGCCTCAACAATGAACTTCATATTTCCAAGTAACCAAAATACACAAATGATGTTATGCTATGATTTATTGCACAAATGGTTTTAAAAATATATTTTAACATATGTAATACCAACTATTCCTTTATTTTTTTTATATACATATAATCACACTTTAAAATGCTATAGATTTACTTTCAAACACAATCACAACAAAACAAAAAATTGTAGGGCGCTTATGAAAAGTAACAAGGTCAGTCCGATTACTTAAAATACTACTCAAGTTGTTTGAAAACATATTCAAATTAAGTTTGATGGTTTTAAAAATACAAGCTAAGACAATTGCTTGTATATTTAGTTCATTACTTGGCTTATATTCCGTTACTGAGCATACGGTGGATACTTTTCACTGATTTAAATGAGAAAACCTAGGTAACTCTATCGGGAGATTACTTTCCGTTAAAGTTAGCGTAAACAAACTTTTAGTGAATGCTCATTATTGACAACGTGACCAACGCTAATGCACATTGCAGTTTTAAATTAAAACTTTGCATGTGCAATGGATTCAACCTAATTAATATTCTAGTTTGTGTTTAAATTCAAACTGGAATTGAATGCGGTGCTTTTAATATGTAACTTTGTTCGTAAATAAATATATTAATATAATGTAATATTGTTCAGTTAGGTTGGTAGCATCCTACACCACCATAAACTAACAAATTTGTTATCCCTATACTGTGACTGCCTGAATCTGCAGCGCTAGTGCTGGAGATCATTCTTCATCCAATGTGGTTGGCTACACTACTGTCTAGGATAACATCAGCATTTGGTACCCCTGCTAACATGTTTATTGTGCACGTACTTGGCAGTTTGTGTTGTTACTGATTAGTGATTCGTAATGAATAAATTAGTAGTGAAAATAAAATGTAAATATGATGAACTTCAAGATTGGCAGTGCAGCAGACAGGCTAAGGGAAGGCGGCATGTTTGGACACGCATTAATCGGGAGACAGCTGCACTGCAATTGGCTGAGATACAAGTAGAAACATTTCCTGTGTAAGACCCTTGTTTTACCAGGTGTCAAAGTCAGTCTGCTGGGGTCCCTCAGTCTGTACATGTGCCTAAAGATGGGAACAGATACCAGTTCCCGAAACATCGCATGTATTGTCTTTAAAAGCCTGATATTTTTTCGTCTGATTTTTGTCTGTGTTGAGTTTTGCCGATGTTCACTTCCATTCGTGTTTCTAGTTATGTGTGTTGTCGTTCATACTTTTGGTGCCTTTTTCACATATCCCATTTTAGTTGGTTTTTATTCTTTTTGTATGTCTTTTGTTATCTTTCTCCAATCGACTATATTCCACTTGGGAATCAATTTTGTGACATTTTGAATCTGTTTTTGTCCTTGTGTCATCTTCTGACATATGACTACATTTAATGCAGGAATTATCTATATGTTTTTTTTTTTCTGTTGACTATAGCTTACTGGCTTTTCTTCCTTTGGTTTTTGTTTATTTTTTGTTGTGGGTTTTTCTGCGATTCGGACACATTTGCCTGCCAATGGGGTATGTCCAAAAATTATTGTTTACAATAATGCTTCTTTCAAATTCAGTTCAGTTTGTTATTAGCTTAGCAGCAACTACCATTAACATACAGCATTAAACAAGTACTCAACTTGTAATGGAAAATAAATAACTGATGTGTAGTGAAAAGTAAATTCAAACACAAATGCTGGCAGTGATCAAATGTAACTTTTTACAGAATATTACCATTGATCATTTTGCAATGATATTCAGGCACACTCATTTCTTTTACTTTTACATGTGTGGGAACAAACCATATTTATTGCACTGTTTCCAACACTCTGTTTGAACAAGGTTTGTCACAAAAATAATTCACATCATTTCTTGGTGGAATTTTGAACTGCTGCATTGAACATGGACAAAGCAGGGTTCAGACAAAGGAAAGATTTTGACTACACAGCTGCATAGCTTGGTGTTAATAGGTACTAGGACATATTATGCAAGTAGTAGAAACCTAACCAAGTTTATAAATAAAAGATGAAGAGATCTATTTCTTAATAATTGTTTTCATGATTGTTGTATTTATATAAGAAAATGCAATGAACTATATTTGGTTATTTGGAGTCAACCACACCAGGAGTGAGGCAAAACTGTTATGTGTGCAAGAATATACAATAACAGACAGAGATTTATTTCAAACATTGAGTTTAAAAAATTTGCTATCGACAAACAGGTAATGTACCAATAATCTCAACATAAAGGCAAAAGTATCATAAGAATTAGGTTTTGCCAAGTATAAAAAAATTGAGAACAGTTGCCATTCGAAAAACACAGTGTATGTGTTATTTTTTCTACTATAACTGTAATGCAAATACTAGTAGTCCTGAACAGAAATAATTCAAAAGACTCTCTCTTCTGTGCACATAACATTATTAAAAGTGGTAATAATTCTTAAATGCTACAGTTGACATATATGCACACACACACACACACACACAAGTCTCAGAATTACTCCACGTAAGCAGAATACATCTCAGTCTTCACAAAAATCAAATTTTATCCACATACATTAGCTCATATTATAAAAGAAAAATATTTTTACCATGCAAATGATTCACTGAAGAACAAATAAAAATAACTGTTTTCAATTTGAGTTAAATAGCATGAAAATTTCATTACCAAATACATTTTTAAAATTAAAAGTTAGGGTTATATTAATTACCATATTTAACAATTTGGAATGTCTGTGTGATTCCTACATAATGCACATACAGACACTTTTTACAGTAATGAACATACCTGTGATTGCCATTATTTCCTCTGGCGACAAATTATAACAGGGTACCTCCTCAGAGCACAGAACAAGGTATAAAACTACCCCGCAGACAAATGTTGCGTGTTTACTAGATGCTTATCAAATCTTTGTTTTCTTCGTAATGCAAAACTGCCAGTGTACAGAGAAAAGCAATGCCATTTACGGAGTTGGTAAATAAAATAAAAACTTTAACCCTGGCTGCTTCAATCTGCCACATTTCCTGCTAAAAGCAGGAAAATTAGTTATTGATTTTAGCTATTGCAACTTGGTCAGTAATATGACAATGAGTAAATGAAAATTTATCAAAGACAGTTACTTAAATGGGAGACAGATAATTTCATAATTGCTTGTGTTTCTTAAAATAGCACCTGTACACTAAAAAAAAACAACAGAAAACTATGTAATATCCACTCCTATTTTAAAAAATGTTTTGGTGCACACATCCGCAATAGTTAAACTTTGACTGTAAATTTGCATAATTAAGTCTGCAATGATTTTCCACACACAAAAAATTTACACTTTTAAATAACATTATGAGCGGTGTCAACCCCTAATAGAGCAGTATTTTTAACTGTAAATGTTGTGCTTTAGGTTAATAATATATTTTAATATATATAGGAAGTATTAAAATTACCTTTTAAAAAGCACACAACACGATCTTGAGCTAAATTAGATATGAAAATGTTAGTGTCAAAATGTTATAGAATGACATTTTATGTGCACAATGCGGCAACATAGCATGGAATAAGTCCCCTCTAGCGTTCCACAGATATCTTACTTATCTTACTATAGTAATATTATTGTTCTTATCATTGCATTATTGGTGCATATTCAAATATTACGCAGTCTAAACATGATTCTAAGTTCACTCTACGTAACGTAAATGAAATACCATCTTGACACGGAGTGCTTGAAGGAACTTTTTCCGTGCTACGTTGTTACATTTTGCACACAAAAATGCCTTCCTACAACATTTTGACACTCACATTTGTTTCTCGAATTTAGCCCATAATTCACATGATATGCTTATAATACGACTGTTTCTGGACATCCTTTACACACACAGAGTAGAATCTCATTATAACTTGGATTCAGTTATACTGCAGGTCACTTTGTGTCTCTCGATCTGAATAAATAAGCGAATGGTCATGCCAAGTTTATGCCAATTAAATCCTACCTCCCTATTACCTTTTATGTTGTGTAATAATAATAAAATGTAAATTCCAGCAGTAAAAAAGGAAAGTTACACTCAATGGAATAAAATTAAATATGTAGTAATGTTCTAACTTCGAAGTGGCAGGCTATATTAGCTAGTGGATAGCACGGGTTGTGTATTTAGTATACAATTACATTTCTCGAGGGAAATTATGCTACTATATTGGATGTTTGGGAATTAGAGGCAGAAAACGAAATTGGTGTACATAACACGAAAACACTCATTTATTGTCAGAAATTTCACCTTGCTAAATAGAAGGAAAAAACATTTGTGCAGAAATTTACAGTCTGCATGCTTCAAAACATTAGTTCTGTACTTGAGACAACAGAATGCAATGCAGTCGAGTGTTAAGTTGAAGGCGGAAGGCGGCAGATGTTTACAGTAAAACAAAAGTTGTAGTAACCTTCAATACTGTATACAGCGAAGTAAGTTAATTACCACATCCATCCCCAGGATCCACTGTGCCATATCAAAATACAACACAACTTAATATTAATATTAAATTATTTGTGTATATTTTCTAAATTAAGGCTTGTTTAACAGATGTTTTGTATTGATATTAACTTCTTTATTTCGTATTAATGGTAATTTGGTATTATTCAGTAGTTTTATTTATTAAGGATGTTTTAGTAAATTTAACTTCTTGTTACAGTTTAGCTTTCCTCTCTTGTCTTAGTTACGAGCTGTGCCAAGTTGGGCTGCAGTAATGTTTTTTTTTCCTCTAGCTGTATGTATGTGCACTGCCATGCTTTGCAATATTACAGCTGTAGTTATTTTCATTTCTTTCTCCTGTGCATTTCACAAGTCCTTGTGTTTGCAGTTTGTATGTGTGTAGCCATTCTTCAAACAATTATTTCATAGCGCTCTATGGGATCTGCCACATATTATTTCCTTTTTTCAGTCCGCTCACATGACATTATCTGTCTTTGTCCCCCTTAGATGCCGTTTGCTGCTTTTCGAGCTGCCACTGCCATCCAAGGGCATCGTATGCCACCTCATTCTGTTGACTGCACCCTCCTCCTTTTCTGTCTTCTTAGGAATGTTCAAGCACTCTTTGTCCATCAACGATAGTGTCAGGACGTACTGCTGTGTTGCACGCTTTTATGTTCCTCGGAACATAAGCAGCTGATTATGGTGTAGTATTCTTCGTCCATAGAATTCAAAATGAAATCTTCAAGTACAGGTTGGAACTGAGCATTCCAATGACATAAATCACAAAATATTATTCAAACCCTATTCCTCAATGTGCAATATGTGAAAATCAATTAGTATTAAATATCCAAATACCAATAAAAGGTATCAAAAAAATATGGCAAATTTACAAAACAATACAAACTGCGTACAAAACGAGGGAAAAATGTGTTACTTAGTCACAGACTTCACCAAGGTAGCAATTGACCAGAACACAAAATCTTTGAAATCCACACAAACAAACATAAAAAATTCCAACAACATTTACCAAATTGAAAAAGAAAACATTTTTTTTCCCAAAAACAGGAGTGCATCATAGCTGCCATATTACTGAATGATGCATGAGTGCTATTATATAAATGTACCTTCTCATGTAAGAATGAAAGTGACAGGATTATAAATAGTATTTATCCACATCAGTATATAGTAACAAATGTACAAAAGTGTAAAACCAAATGTGAAAATTCTACACATGATGAAGATATCACACAACCTCACGTGGACAGTATTGAAATTCAGTTACCATGTGGTTTGAGAGAAAGTATACTTTACAAAATTAATACCAGACCTGAAGGTAGGCAAAAACTACAAGCAGTTCATGACAGACCGAAGGAGAAGATCTTGAGTAAGTGTCACGACAACCCGTTGCTTGGTGGGCACCTGGGTCTAACGAGAACGATCGACAAAGTCCTCCGTAGGTACTTTTGGAAGGGAATGTAAAAACAAGTTGAATCTTACATCAGGACTTGCAATAATTGTCAGACAAAGAAAGAAACCAATCAGAAGCCAGTCTGCTTCCTTCAAGCGATAGTGTCAGGTGAACAATTTAGTAGGGTGGGTATTGATCTGTTGGGCTCTTTTTCCAAAACTAAGAATGGGAATCTATATTGTATAACCTTGTTATGCATCATATCTCCACTTGTGATTTCAGGCTATAACTCTTTAGAACCTCTGATGTTGAATTACTCTTAAAGTATTCCTTTATATTAAAACAAAGTTATTTCTTTTTTTCTGGCGCACGCCTAGCGTCGAAAAAAACTCGGCTTTCGGAAGCGTGACTGTACTTCCTTAGTACCGACAAATTATTTTCCAAGCAACCTCGGGCTACGAGTAACTTAATCCAACAAAAAGTTGTCCTCAGCTAACATAATCATCGACGTTGTTCTGCTTCTGCCCCCGTCGGGCTGTCCGGTCAGAGTACCCCTTCAACAAACGCGTCTCTGCTGGCGTCTCGCACCTCCGCACGCCTAACCTCGCCAGCCAATCGGTGTGCTCTCATTCTCGCACTGGCCATGCCCCCTAGCCTTGACTTTCCAGCCTTTCCGGCACCGACATTTATTTTTTTGTTTCTTTTCATTTGCATAAATATTACATAATAATTTACAACACACCAGTTAAATACACTTATCACAAAATTTAAATTAAAACCCTTTACATTACTCAATAAATATTTTACATTGTTAGGCCAGTTCGGCCCCTGATTGGCCGTTTCTTTCCCCTTGGTGTGGCCCTGCTTGTTTTGTGTCTCTAAAGGCAGGAGGAAAGGGGGTGGGGTTGAGCAGAGAGTCAGTTACGCCATGTGGGGTCCAGGACTAGCCTTCTTCTCACACCAGACAGTAAGTTCTGCTCGGGCATTTTTCACAGCCCAGAGAGTCAGTCTTGTCCCCCCAACCTTATGTCATGAGCTGATTGATGGCTCTCATCAACCCTTTCTGGCGTCACCAAGACGTCGCTTCTCTCAACCAGAGAGAGAGCCTCTGTCCTTTGGAAACACAAGGTTTATTCAATATCTACCCCAAACTACATACGTAATTTTTATATAAATAAATATATTACAAATTAAGACGGGCCAAATCCTAAATGCCCGTAACAACCTGTATTGACTATGGTACTAGGTGGACGGGAACTAGAGCTGTACCTGAAAGCAACGCACAAGAGGTTGACCAATTTTTTATGGAACTAGTGATTTGTAGGCATTCCACCCCACACATCATCTAAACCGATAGGGAAAAAGTTTTCTGTTCAGCGGCAGTCAAAGAGCCTTTAAGGCTCATGGATATTCAGGGTACAATGACCTCCGGCTACAGGACTCAGTGCAACGTGGCAATAGAGCATCTACTCCTGTCCATGTCAATTCAGGGAGCCAAAAAGAAAATTTTACCTTCATAGTCTCAGATGTTTTTGAGTTGGACATATGTTAAAATTCAGGGAAAAGTAAGATATGCATAGTTATTTGTTTTGCCGAAAAAAATTCTTGGCCCGAGATACGGGCTGGCAAAGATGGTATCGCGGTCACATGTCATTATCGACAAAAAATTTTAAGTGGTCTTAAAGGGCTGTATCTCTGGAACCGTTCAAGATATTTTGTTGTTGTTTTTATTTTAAAGACAACATTTTTCTCTTTAAAACGGTATATAGTTTTTTGAAAAGTGTGTTCATTTTTTTAGCAATAACAAAAAAAAAATTTTTTAATTAAGAAAGTTTTTTTTCTCAAAATTGCCAATTCCCAAAATTTTGATTTTTTTACTGTTGATTAGTACCATGGAGTGCTACATTCCCTGAAAAGGAGAACTTCCACTTTCGAGTTTAACAGGTTTTACAATCGTTTTATGGCATAGTCACATATTGGACTAATGAAATCAAAATCTTTAGTCTTCTTTGACGTAAATAATTTAATTCTTAATAAATATAAGAAACACAAATAAGCCTGCCGAAAAATATTACAATTCAAAACAATGAAAGTTTACAGAAACATAGATTAAAATTACATTCATATTAAAGCTTACAAAAACATAATAAACAAAAAAACTCACAAAATACATGTGCAAGTTTCAAAGCATATTACTTCCAGTATACTCTACTTAGAACTGAAATTTCTAATTTAAGAAACTAAAAATTTGTTCAACTGCCTCAGTAACTTTCTTAGATATTGAGTGATGCCTTCCTGTTGAACTAATAGGAACTGGAGCATTCACAATCTTTAAAACATTGTGAATTGGAACTGTGCACTGCTGATGGTGTTGCTGTCTTGCAGCTGGAAATCTATATCCAGCAGCTGGTCCGTGTGGTAGCATAAAGTTCACGATAATTTCATTCAGCTCACAACTAATATCTATGACTTCCGCAATCCACCATTCACAGTCATATATGCAGGCCACAAACGTCCCTTTTTGTAACATGCAAATCTGAATATCTTCCTGTTGTTTATGAGATCTTTGTTGGACAAATGAAATTTATTCTTTCTTGCTGTTCAAAGTTCGTGCAATATAGGTTCTCCCATCACTGTGAGTCCAGACATGTGTCTTCTGAATTCCTTTCATGCTTCAATTTTTTTCTGGCGGAATTCTTTAACTTCCTCTTTGGGTAACAGGATGAGGGCTGTTGTAGTATATGACTTTACAACGTTTGTAAAATCCAAGGCATTCTGAATTGCCTCTGTACATGGTCTGGAAAGATTGTGTTTTGTAGCATGGTGTTTCAGCAGACCTCCTACACCATCACAAGGCCCCTTCCCATGTCCAGTAGCACTATACACCCACTCCATTGGAACAAGTGACTTATGGACTTCAAACAGTTGGTAACAATTTTTAAAGTGACTAGGAGCACAGTCAGAAATAATGATGATCTTTTCAGGCTGTGATTGCAGCTGTTCTTGAATTTTGTGTATTGCCAGCAGTGCATGTGCCGAGTCATGTCCTCTGTCATCACTTATAACTCCATAACTTGTCTTGTTTTGAAAATATGTAACTCCTGTGAAAATTGAGATTTGGTCATTACTCCAATGATACTCTTGAACTTCTTGCGGAAGAATCACAGACCAGTTCTCAACAAAATCACAGTGAAGCACAAAACGTTGTTGCTCAACCTCTACACATTCTTTCACTTCTGCAATGTGTTGTTGTTGCAATTTCTTCAGATTTTGTTGTGTTGTTGCTTTCACTGTCCATTTCCCAAGTTCATCAATGAAAGTATCAATAGCAACAGTTTTTTTTAATGAGTTTATTTTCCTCCCATGTTGCATATCTAACTTCAGAAGAGTCATCTTGTGTGTTTTCCAGACCAAGTGTCTGTAAAGATAGTCCCCCCTTTCCAGGACAGTCACCACATTCCTGAAACAAACAGGTCTCTTGCTGTACGTTACAGACAACTAAAGACTTCACGTGACCAACCAAGGTGTCATATGTCATGCCTGCAAGTAAGTTCTTCAAAGTTACCACGCAAAGTTTAAAATTCGCACAATACACACATAAACAGGCATCTCTAGATGGGTGTGGAACCACCCACTTAGGTCGTAGTGAATAAAATTTTGACCTTCCAATGTGGAATATAGGATGTTCCTTCTTATAAATGGCGAAAGTTTCCTTAATACTGCGGGTCATGTATTTTTTCACTCTCACCACTTTTTCTCCTGAAACTGTTACAGTAATTGTGTCTTTTTTGTTGGCACTCTGGCGAGAACAGTCCCATTTATCTTCCAGATAAAATGACTGCACAATTTGAACATCAGCTTCATCCACATGGTGACCCCAATATGGCTCCACTTTTCCAAACACTCCTTTTGCAGCCTTCAGATTTCTTGCCTTCTCCACCATGTATTTTGTTGTGGATGGAATTTTGTCAAAAATTTGTGCTTTTGAAAAGGACACTGGGACAATTGTTAGAAGCTGTACCTTATCATTGTAGGAATCACACGATTCAACAGCTGAATTGATGTTTGACATAAATTCATTACAAGTTTCACAAGCTTCTTTAGGTTCTATTTCTTCTGCCGAAGGAACTTCAACATTGAAGAGTTTGGTCAGTTTTCGTTTGGTGTACTTACCCATAGCCTCAGTAATTTCTAT
>PNEQ01043554.1:0-46302 GCA_003012365.1 Medauroidea extradentata | reverse complement strand
AACTGATTCAGGGAGTTTAATTCTTCTTCTGCAGATAGAAAATCTTCATCATCCACACAATGGGAGACATTATCTTGAGGGTCAGTTGGTATAATTTGTGTTATTCTGTCAAAGCATTTAGAACACAGAAAGTCATCACTGGAAACATCGCTTTGAAATAGAGCCTCGACATGAGCACTCCAATTTTCAACCTGAACAAAGTCTGTTTTTTTGGTAGTCTTATATATCACTTTTTTTGTGAATATGCAAATAGTAAGCACACTTCACTCTCCTGTGGCCCCAATCAAAAGACATCTCAATGTCAGTCCTTTCCACAAAACACAATGCACACTTATACTTTTGAAACACAAATTTGTTGAACAGCTTGCTCTCTTTACTAGCCTATTGGCAACTGAACTGTGAACTATGAATACATGTGCCCCCTTTTATATGGTAGGCCACACACACACACAGAATCATGTGGATGGTTCCATATTGTTCTAAAAGGTTCTGTTACACTGTGGATTTTTATGGTTAGTTCCATATTGTTCCAGAAGGTTCTGTTGCACTCTGGAATTATTTGGATGGTTCCATATTGTTGTAGAACATTCTGCTACGCCCTGGAATTATAAAAATGGTTCCATATTGTTCCAGAAGGTTCTGTTGCACTCTAGAATTATCTGGTGGTAGTAGACCTACCCTTACAAATACAGTTTGGACTGTAAAAACATTGAAACTATTGTAAAACCTGTTAAACTCGAAAGTGGAAGTTCTCCTTTTCAGGGAATGTAGCACTCCATGGCACTAATCAACAGTAAAAAAAGAAATCAAATTTTTTGGAATTGGCAATTAAAAAAAATTTTTTTAATTAAAAAATTTATTTTTTGGTATTGCTAAAAAAATGAACACACATTTCCAAAAAACTATATACTGTTTTAAAGAGAAAAATGTTGTCTTAAAAATAAAAACAACAACAAAATATCTTGAACGGTTCCAGAGATACAGCCCTTTAAGACCACTTAAAATTTTTGTCGATAACGCCATGTGACCGCGACATCATCTTTGCCAGCCCGTATCTCGGGCCAAGAATTTTTTTCGGCAAAACAAAAAAATACGCAGATCTTACCTTTCCCTGAATTTTAACATATGTCCTACTCAAAAACATCAGAGACTATGAAAGTAACCCCCCTGCCTGAATTGACATGGATTGGGTTGTCTACATGCAACACTCACATCAATGATGTTGAACTATGTATCTTCTAATCAGAGGGATTGAGACACATTTGTCTCTCTCACTACCTTCGCATACAACATCTCACAAAAGCAGAGTACTGGGTACAGTCCACTTTAGTTATGTGGCCGTGAGCCTATTTTACCATCAGAAGTTTATCTGAACCAGAAAGTCACAGAGGAGAAAAGTAAGCATCTCTGAGCTAAGTGGAAGTCAATCCAACATCTGGCTCTGGACAACCTGAAAGAACGGCAGGAGAAGGAGAAACAATGGTATGACCATTGTAGGAGGTCTGTTTAGTACCAGCCGTAGCAGGAGGTGCTGGTTTTAACCCCAGTGAAGAAGAAAGATCTGTCTCACAAGTTCTTCAATCAATGAAACAGCCCTGCTGTAGTGGTGAAAAATATTTTAGACAACCTCAATTTAATTAATAAAAAGAGTGATGGACAACCTAGGCTCGAGGTGTTTAACGTTGAGCACATGAAAAATTACTACAAATAAAATTCTAATTTATTATTTATAATGGTGTGGAGAACCTAATGAGAAATAACTAATTTGCTTTAATTATATAACAATTAAAAATCCTTTTTAAAACAGAATCTGCTCAGTTAGATTAATTTTATTAAAAATTTCATGACAAATTTTTTTTTCTGTAAAAAGAGACAATATTATGTCAGCCATTTTGAAATATTAAATCTTTTGACTTCAAAATTTTTCCATGTCCCCTAAAATCATGCTGAGAGTAAGATAAAAAAAAATGTTCGGTTGTGAAGCACTGTATATTTACTGGGTTACAGGAAATCACCTACATCCAGAAAACGAGAAGTCCTTATGAACAGCCAGATGACCTGATGTCAAGATGGTGGTGGAGTTCATCATCATGTGGGGGCTGTACCTGATCATTAGTACTAATGGTATAGTGGTCCTAGAAACTTCAGAGTCTGGCGAACCCTTATCCGTAGGTGTGATCTCTGGAGCTCATTATCAACCCATGAATAAGGTAACTGTTTACACTTCATTAATACCATTACACTTTCAATATTCTTGGCCCAGTAAACTTGTGAGTAATCAGGAATCAATTAATACACGTATCACCTGCTCTATTTATAACACTAAAAATGTTTGTCTGTTACAAAAAGAAAATAAATTGTGGTTTTTCTCAACTGAGGATTTATTAGATTCTTTAAATAATGCAGCAGGGGAAGACCTTGTAATAATAGCAGTGTCAAGTCAAGTAAAACAAGGTTTAAGATTTCTTGGAGAAGCAGCCAATTGGCGCTGTGACATTGCAACTCAACATCAGGTAGAAACTTATATTTAAAACGAAAAGGAATAGGTAAGCCATATGGAGGTAATGAGTAAGCAAGTTTTAGAAAATCAAGCATCTTTGACTAGTTTTTCTAATCAAGTTTCAGTGGAAAATACAGATACAGCAGATCTCGTTTGGCTAAGTTCCGGCTAAATTTAGTAATATGATAACCTTTTTGGGTGATTTTAGAAATGCCAAGGCCAGTTGGTAGCAGCGGCCCTTATAGCCAAACAATCACATACTATTTCAGGATAGAAATTTTAGATCAGTGTAGGTCTTAAAAAGTTCCGGCTGATTTAGTCACACCAGAGAATTTGAAATTAAAACTTCAATTTTTGGCAATAATAATTGATGCTGATGATTACTGACTAGCCATTCCAGTTACAGAAGTTCAAACTTATTGTCATCTAGAATTTTTTACATCTCAAACCTTCGAGGAACAGTTATTTATAAAATTAAAAACCCCTATTGTTCAAATGGAATCAGAGTGGGAACTGTATTATTTTATAGCTATACCTTTTCAGTGGAAACAGTATATATGCCTCTTGCATAATGAACCAACCTTTTTGGCTCTTTATTGAGATGAAACAATATGGGGAACACTATGTTAACTAAATTGCTAGTTGCACAAAAGTCAGGGTCATTCCACCAGATCGTACAAAATTTGAGAATCCCAATGTTTTGTAAAATAATGACTTAAGTTTCTCTTCTAAAGTTTTAACCTAAGTTCGTTCTGGTAACTTGTTTTGAAGTTTTTGGCTTTGTGTCTATAATGTTCTTTAGAGTAACTTGCACCAGGAAGTTAGCTTGTGCAACACGTAAATCCTTTTTTTTTTCTTTTGCTAGCTGTCTACGTCAGTGGCCTGGTAGTGTTGATGATGTGCAAGCCAGGGGTAAACACGACTAGAGCATATTGAGGGGTGCATGATACGCTGGCACTATCTGGTGATTGTTGGACACAAGTGGAAACGAGCACGCAGGGAGTTCAATAATCATAATCGTCAGGTAGGGAAAAAAAGAGCTCTTGTGTGCTTCCTCCACTCTTCCCTTTCTCTTGTTTAGTTCCTGGGTAGAGCAAATGCAGTAGAGCTGAGTGCGAGGACTTCTGAGGAGTCTAGAAACTTTGTGTACTACATGGCAGGAGCATGCGCAGCAATAGAGAAAGGTAGAGAGGGGGGGGGTCAGCTATGGTTATTGATTCAGGGAAGGGTGTGTCACGCAGAGAGAGGTGGAAGCAAAATGAAGCAAATCATTTTTGATTAGAGGCGAAGGGTTAGCTGGGAGGTGTGTTGTTGGAGACGTTGTCCAAGACGGAAGGCAGCAGGCTACACCGCTGGGCTTTCAGGAAGAGGAACATAAGTTAAGTCTTTATTCTTAAAATAGATTGCAGGCTTTCGGGGCCATTGTCTGCAATTTCTTGGCTTGTTACAGCTGTTATCATCAGGTAGTCGCCCACTCTCCTACCTTCCTTTTCCCTTCCCCTCAAGTGGCCAGCTGCGGCAGGTGTCATTTTATCCTTCTCTCGCCACTTAGCTTCTGCCTGCCGTCCAGCGCGTACAATTTGCTTGCTCCAGCTCTCTCGGCTTTCCATTGACCGGCGTGCGTCTAATTCTTTATTGGTAAGTGTTTGTTTTCCCTTTTGAATTTGTTGAGTCGCTCGATATATCACTTGTGGAAGTCGCATGTTTCCACCCTGATTCGTTTGCTTGTTATGTTTCGGGTCGATTTGACGGAATTTCGGGAGCGCTCCAGCTTGCATTCAACCGCTTAACAGTAATTAAATTTTTCTTGCTACCTGTACCAAGTTCGCGACTGTAATGCTTGTATGTGTCAGCACTGTTTGTAATGCCTTTTTAAATAATCACTTATGTTTGTTATACAGTCCATTGATACTTATTTCAGAGACCCTGTAGTTAGCTCGGGATTCAATCCAGTTAATCCCTTTCTTGTGTACACTGTGCTGAGGGATTCCGGCACAGATGCAACAGGATTATCTAATTCACATAATGGTAGAGAAAACATGAATTTGTCTTGTTCAGCACCTCAAGTGGTGACAACGTGTTGTAGTGTTGATGGCCATGCAACTGGCCCACCATGGCCAATCTACGCCCTGGGTAAAGCAAGTCCAACTAATGCCTAGTTGTTCGACAGAAGTAAGGCGGTGCACCATCATGCATGTACCACAAATTGACTCTCTCATATTTAAGTGGTATAACATCTTCAAGTAGTTGTTGTAGGTCTTCTTCCAATAAGTGCCGATAAGCAGCTCCTGAGAGACGCGCGGGATAGAAGCATCCCATTGATGATTCCCGCCCAAACACTTGTCGAAGACAGATGCTGGAAGTATGCTTTCTGTATTGCATATGGGTTGATGAGAGCCCACACATGCTCGTTGTGGAAGTTGAAGACACACCCTGCCTAGTGAAAGAAGCTTCATCAGTGAAGAGGAATATAAATCCAAACCCTGGAGTTTGCACAGTCTGGTTCTGGTACAACTCGCAATACTGCAAATGAGCATGCCGATCAGGAAGAAGAAGTGCCTGCTGAACCACCCAATACTGCCCAAATACTTGGGATACCTCAGTCACCTGAAGGGAAAACGCCCAAAATGACTGAGGCCTCACAGAGACAGGGGCAGGCCAGGCTTAGACATGAGTCGTCGAGTTTCCTGCATGAACAATCTTGGTAAAATAATTAAAAACGGTGCAGAACCCACAATTGTCAACAGTCTCCTACAAATATACCTACTTCAATTTATTTACTTACTTTTATTTCTAAGTTATGTTATTGACCAGGAAAATATAAGTGAAACACAAATCTTAAACAAATATGTTTATTTACAACAATAGTAAAACAATTTTTTTTAAAATTGTAACAGAACTATGTGTGAACTTGAGTATTTACGTTTCAAAACATCCACATAAATTAACATTTGTTTATCTTGAATATCATCGTGGTTTCACAAAAATGAATTTCGTGGTTACATTTTAAGTTAAACAAAATTCGGGGCCCCGGAACTTATCATTAATATTTATTTTTATAACATTTTATTTTATACTTTAACAAGACCTCTTCAAGCTGAAAAAAAATTTTATATATAAATTATCCACAGCTAAAAGTATTTTCAATCAGTAAATTTCCTTTTTTTTTTTAATGTTAGGTTGGTAGTTTAGTTTCTTGAAATTCACCAAAAACACCCAAAGAGCATTTAAATAATAATTTTGGTGTTCAAATCAAATAAAGAACATGCATCCCACTTGTTTGGCGCATGTGCAGGGCATCACATGCCAGGGCTATAGGCTCTCCGAAGCCATTAACGAAAACAGGTAGGCTATATCATCCATGCACTGGAACCGCTACAGTAATTAAACAAATAACCACATTGTGTGAACCCAAAAACCCAAGTAACACAAATATTCATACTCGAGCAATAAAATAAAGAATAAAGATCTTAACCAAAGCGGTAAGATACTAAGGATGTCCCCTCATAATGAGGATTCAACAAGATAGTTAAAATTCACAAGTGATCACGCCATTGTGCAAGTAGAAGAAGGAAGAAGGTGGAAATTGTCACAGACTATCAAGCATCGTGCCTAGAGTAGTGTTTGGTGAATTTGATACATCGAACACATGCTACCACAATGCACTTCCTTTTTTTTAACATATTAAAATACTATTAATAAACAATTACTGCGAAAGATTTATAAGTTCAGAAATAACAAACTCAATATTTATAGCACATATTATTAACCAAATTTAGATACCAACTTGAAATATTTGCTAAAAGTATTAGATAAATATTTTATATTTTAGTAATGCTTAGAACACTAGTGGACATTTTGATAACTACTAACATTCAAATGCACAAATATTAAACAACATTAATAATAAAAACAACCGTCAGGATTTTTGTAAATAAATTTTGCTTAACAGTGACGCCATTAATGTTCCACAGAAAAAAAATTGATAACTGTGACAGGGGTTTTGCAAGATAGACAGGGAGGAAAGTTGTGGAATAAACAAATGGCACAGACTCCCCTTCCCAAGACACACCAAGTCTCACAAGAGGTGACTACAAACACACATAAAAAAAATAACATCAAATCCAAATGCTATTTAACTACTAGGGTTAGGTGGAGTAGGCAATGTAAGAAGAACACTCCTTTCAGGAACAGTAGTAACAACATGGTTGGAATGATGAAAGGAGGTATGACAGCTAAAACTTACACTAAAACAAAGAAAGGAATGACACTCTGACAGAAAATTGTACAAAAAATCTTATGCTAAACTACATAATATATTCTTTACATGTACTATAACATAAACATACTACCCCCAAGAATGTCAAACCTAATCAAATACTAATACACTCAAACACCATAAAATACTCAAAGAAAACAAACCCAAAACAAATGACATGTCAAAAGTCACAAATAAATTTCTTGCAAGAGAACTTACATGTAGCACCATGGTTTTATTTTATGACCCTAAGCGACTGGGACAGGAAGTTGATCAGGCCTCCGTCGGAGACAGTCAGGGTCAAAAGTCAAATTCAACACATAGTTGGCCAACAAAAAAAAAATATTGTGGTTAGGATCTGCAGCTCCAAACACCACGAGGCAAAATAATTATTTTATGGACTTGACATAAAATGGTTTAAGATGAGAAATATGAGCCAGAGTTATTTTCAACATAACGAGTCAACAAATTATTAACACGCCTATTCAAATGTCCTAATCTATTTCTTAAATGATTTCTTGATAAGGGGGTGCAGTCATCATCAATATTATTGTACATATCCTGTAAGATAACAAGTTTCGTGGCACATACATTATACTCCAAGTCAAAGTCAAGACTTCGTAAATTTGCAATATCAGTTGGTGCCTCCTTTTGGAGAGCAGTGCGTAAAGTACGCCGCACAGAAAAAAAATTTAAGACTGTGACAGGGGTTTTGCAACATAGACAGTGAGGAAAATTGTGCCATAAACAAATGGCACACTGCACTGGCTGGTAGTGGAATGCACGCAATCTGTCTCACCATTAAATGTGACGTACTGTCGATTTCGATACTTTGATATCAGAAATTCCTCAGATGCTGGCACATGGATATGCATTAACATAGTCCAATACATCTTGCTCAATGTGCACTCGAGATCGACCAACATTGTGATAACCTGCGTGGACAGTTCCTGTTTCACGCAGATGCCGATGCACAATCTCACAGAAAACTGAGTGTGTTTGTGCCAAAATCACAGAAGAAAACATGTTTTATTTCATGGAAACGGGTATAAAAAGAAAAGCCAAAACAATTGTCAAAAAGTAGAATTCTTATATGAGATGGACAATACAAATATAGTACGTCCTTGATTTACATCGGGGATTAGGTTCCTGAAAACAGTGATAGATTGAAATGAGTTAAATTGAGTCAGCAGACCAGCCAGCCTTGGCATACAGTCAAACAACAGTTGTTTGTTTGCCAGTGCACATGCCACCACCTTGTGCGAGTTTATCACCAACCAACCGTGAAATAACAGCATGGGAAAACAGTCAAA
The DNA here is from genome assembly GCA_003012365.1 of Medauroidea extradentata. Taxonomy (NCBI): domain Eukaryota; kingdom Metazoa; phylum Arthropoda; class Insecta; order Phasmatodea; family Phasmatidae; genus Medauroidea; species Medauroidea extradentata. The sequence goes on along the minus strand of PNEQ01043554.1, from coordinate 38,231 downwards.
CTACTTATCATCTTAACGGGGATAGTTACAGGGTAGCAGGGGAGTGCCGATTGTGACAATAATATTCATTCAGGAATGACTGGTAATAGGATAGGGAACAAATCACAATTCATGTCCCAGACAAAGGAAAGCTTAAATCCATTACTATATTAAACAAATGCAATATTTCATTAACAATATAAACATGTGTCATATGATTCACGTGTTTGTAATCATGTTATTCCTCCTTTCATAATAGGCTGTGAGATACTGCGGTGCACTCAGGTCACCCACATACATATAAAATAAAAGATCAGGTAAGATCCTGCGCCGCGACATTTGTAGTGACCTTGCGTGTGACTTGTTCATCTCATGCACTCTGGCTAGATTGAGCTAGGGGAAGAGGGGCTGGAGGGTGGGCAACTAGCCAGCTGCTAGTCTTCCTCTCTGTCAGCCAGGTAAGCACGAAGCCGCAACAGTGTGACAATCACTCGCTGCTTGCTGTTCAGTAGGAATACACCCAAACACACACACATCACACCAGTATAAAACTGTTCAGCAGCTTGTATGTTTGCACTTAATTTTTCTCGTTCTACAGTAATTTTGTGAATTCCTTACCCCTGTTTGATCTGGTTAGCTTTCCAGAGGATGCACTGAACTTTCTACAATGCCTAAAGTTTTATGAAAGAACTTTGTTTTCTCCATGCACATAGTGCCTGACAAGGGTGTCCTGTTCGCTTGTTTTTGACTGAACCAACTAAGTACAGTGACGTCTATAGTCTATCCATTCCAATGTTGCAGATTGTATCACTCTGCCTGTTCGTGTACATGAACGGCATTGGCTGCGTAACAAGCCCCAGTGTCGCCTGCACTGTTACGCGAGCTATCTGCAGTCAAATGTCACCCTTTTCCAAAGTTAAGACAGATGCCTCTGCTCATATTTTACTACAGGATATGTATTAGATGTATGAGTACATAGAAACCTTCTCAATAACAACAATTACATATTATTATGGGCAAACAGTGATATTATTATACAGAGGATTTAAAAACAGAAATTGAATGTTTAAAACACAAGTCTGAACTACAAACCTAGCTCTCGCTGCAACAATATTTTTAACTGATCAGCCAGCCAATGACCGAGAGCTTGCTAATGAAAATATTCTGCTACAAACTTGGAATGGATTAAGTATAAATCTCTTTATGTTGAAGTTTTTAAAGTTTTCAATTTTGAACAATTAACACCACTGTCACAATGTTAAGCAAAAATAAACGAGTTTTTCTTTGCTATATTTTATGTTGCAAACAGTTTCTCCACCATTGCTTTAATCATTAGCAGTTTCTTTTCAATTCTCAGGATCACCTTTCAACGTCTACAGGCTACATAAAATGTGGCGTTGTAAACTTGGTTGATAACACTAGCACCGAAACTGAGAAAACGTCAATACGGCTATAAGTGTTGTATACATGTATCGTGCAGATAACAATGACTATCTTGCTCGTGTCAGCTGTATTTCAATATCAAAGTCACAACGAACCTTATAATTCACATTTGGAAAAACGTCTTATAGCAATGAAATAATCACTGTAAAATAATTTTAATTATTTTGGTGAGGAAAGTATACCCAAGTTTCTACTCTACTTTCGATACATATTTTTTTAAGCTTGAACGACAGCTGGTAACGCAAATCTGTTACGCAGTTTTGTTTAAAATAATTTTTGACGTCATTTTTTTTTCAAGACAACAAATTATATAATTTTGACAAACAAGTCAATTAACAAAAAGTTTTTTAGTTTAAATAATTAGCTAAAAACATGACTGGATATAGTTTTTTTGACATACTTCCAATGCAATGCAATTGTCTGTTAAAGAAAATGACAGGGAATAGGAAAACAAATAAGCGGAGTATGCTTCAGTCAACAGGATACATACATATACCACATAAAAATTCATAAATGAAACCGGGTAAAAAAGAATGATCAGTCACACTTGTGTTCTTGAACCCTGTGTGCTGTACGATGGGAAAAAAATTCCAGATACCGAAATGTTCCTTTTCTGTTCTGGACTACAAAACTACTATGTTTTAGTTCTTCTTATCATTGTGTTATATTTTGTGTTTCATATATTTTATCTGTTTTGTCCTTTTGTTTTTCTGTTTGTGTCTGGAAAACTGTGTTTTGTTTCATCTCACAGTATTTTTGTATATTTCATATACCTACTTTATGTGTTTGTCCTGTTGCCAAATCAGGCCTCCATCCTGTGTTGTAAGTTTTGGTGGTGTCTGTTGCTTTCATTTTCTTTCTTATTTGGCTTATGTTGTATTTGACATAGTTTAATTTATGGAACTTGAAGATGTGTATATATCTTGTTGATTAAAGCATACTCTAATTATTTGTTTTCCTATTTTTTATGGTTTCCTTTGACAGACATCTGCATCACAATAAAGTATGTCCAACAAACTACATCCAGTCATGCATTCCCAATGTACAACTCTTTCAAAGAACAGCATAGTATTAACAGTCATAATAAAATTAGCCAACATAGTGGAAATTACTGTAAACATAACTGTCTAACAGATTTTTCATATCTGTTCTTGCTTAAGATTTATAAATAATTATTGTGAAAACAGTACAAACGTGGGAGCATGGTCATAAAATCTACATCATAAAACATAGAATTAAATCACTTTAATTATATCAAGAGCTCTCTCGTTTATATTGAAAAGGTTGCCAGACTTCCATTTTCACAGGAAATGAAAACAGTATTTGTTCTATTCTTTTGAGTAGCATAATTTAAAGAAAAATTTGGCCTGTTGACAGTCATCTCATAAAGTAAAAATCGTAAATAGTGATGTGCCCAGCTAGCTAAAGAAAACTCACATTTCTTTATAAAAGAATTGCCGACGAACCCACGCACCTCGGGTTGCAGATTCCATTGACGTTGAACTACTACGACTTATGTTAGCGAAACAATTAAGTATTTTCTTCCGGTGTTGAAAAGATAATTGACAGAGTTAAGTTATTTGGGAAACGGCCGCGACTACCCGGAAGTCCACTCGACTGGTGACCCCTAAGTATGCTATCCACCGCCCCGCAGTTTGACGACGACGAAGAAATTATCCCTTTTTCACCGCAGTTAAACACGCGTTTCTTGCTTGCTTACATATTCACGTCTCTCCCAGCATCCCGTGTACTCATCTGTAAGGTTGCGACCCTTCCCCACCCCCAAGCACAAGGAGGTGACGAAGTTTCTCTCAGCCAATCAGAGAGGGGATCCCTGCCTTCCGCGAATGCGTGAGTCCGCTATTAACGGCCTACGTTTATTACACAAAATAAGGTTGTACATTTTAACATCACTAAAATACATAAATAATCTTCTTACATTTTAATATTATTGACATCTCTTAATTAATACATTATTACAATAAGTATTTTGTTACCAGTGTGCCGGAGAAAGCAGGGGAAGAAAGAGTGGGAAGAGAGAGAGAGAGAGAGAAAGAAAGAGAGAAGAAGGAGGGGGGACAAGGGTTATTCTTTCGGCTCCAAAGCCCACATGTGGCGTTGCAGGCTGCAGCTGGCCTTCTAGGTCGCCAGACTGATGGGTACTTACACAAAAAAACTATAATGAACACATGCAAACTTATGCTAATTACATTACCATAATTGACCAAGTGGCGCTTTGCAGGTTACAATGATACCAAACAAGATATATTTATTGCATGATTTATGACAGTGATAGTTTTAGGTGTTTTTAATTACTATGGATGGCGTACCACATACGCCTCGATGTACGACGAGTACGTCGTACCTATATACACCTCTGACCATCGCACTGTAATAAATATTAATGTTGAATCCACTTAATTGAAACTAATGCTTTTACAGAAAAAATAAGAAAAATGTCTTGAATTGTAACTTATCACTAAATTTTATAGTATATATGAAATATGCCCGTTACAAGTTTTGTTGAAAGTTCACCCAATCAGTAAAGCTGTGAAGAAAATAATGGCAAAATAAGCGTATCGTTGGCTTGGGCTTATAGCGATTTTTAACACCAGTAACTGCACAGGTGGCTACCCCTCAAACGTGCACATATTTCCCATCTCATGAAATTATATTCTAGGTCTTCTACTTCTCAAACCTATGGAAACTGCAGATCCCTATGTTTTGTGTTAGAACCTTCCATCCCTTTTTGACTCTAGTGGAGCGCTCCTTAACGTATAAAATATTTTGTGCCGTGACTCAATTGAGGTAGTGGACTGATCACCTATTCACCTGAGTCCTAGCGGCATCTCATTACATAGGCTTAAAAATAAAAATCCATGGTACTATATTTAAGTTATACTCAATTTGATTTGTTGAAATTGTAACTATGTTTACTATTGGTGGTTTGGTTGAGATATTATAGTTTTGGGTTCAGGATTTGATGTGGGTGAATTTGTGTGGGATGTGATAGTGTAGTTAATAAGATAAAATATTTTGGGATACTTCTTAAATCCTTTTATTCTTTAAGAGGCACCACTAGTTTGTTTTAGTGTCCTTTTATCCGGTTCGTGAAAGTGTTGAACCTCTCGTCATTTCATCATGAGCCTGAATTTTGAGATCTTGATCTCCGTGCTTCTAGCACTCACTCAGTCAACGGTCACGGTAACACCTTTTCAGTCTGTGGCTGTCTTCGAGAAAGAAGATGATGTCCTGTTTTCAGATAATAACTATTCCATTGTCTTAAATTATAATCTAATTGAGTTACAAGAAGATTGTAATGATCTTGACGGACTAATCCAGGCAATAATATTAATGCATGATAATGAAATCCATCCAGGCCGTGAAAACTTAACTTTTGACCAAAAATTCCAGTTTGCAGTATGTCAATTTAAGGAATCCGTTTAAGTTTACAAAATGGAAGTGGCAACACTTACTTCTCTCCTCTCTTCTAGGGCTAGACAAAGAAGAGGAATTTTAGATTTTGGTGGAAACATTTTGAAAACATTGTTTGGCTTGAGAAAAGACTAACTCAAATTCAGATGCTCAGGATGATATTTCTACTAATTTAGCTAACCACATCATGATAGTTAAAAATTTGGTGAGCGTGTTTTGAACAATACAAAAACTATACAAAATTTGGTATTCTATAATGTGGAGCACTATAACCAAATTTATCGTGTAGTAATTGAATCTTTACAGGAAGTGATTCACAATATGATGCTTGTAAGCTTTAGGATAGATCTTAACACTATTGTGTGTTAGTGAGGCACTCTCTAATGCCAGACTTGATGCCTTCAATTTAAAACATGCCATGGAAACCAGTGTTCATGGAAAACTAAGTTCCTCCTTGTTAAACAGTGCATCTTTCATTGGTATTTTAAGCAAGATTCAGCACTTGATAACTTTACAGTTGTATATGATTGCACCGGTGATCCAGGAAAATCTTCATTTCTTTTACAGTCTAAGTAAAGTCCAAGCAGTAATTTATAATGGATCACTTAATGTTGTCATTAATGTACCTTTAGCTAACAAAGACAGTTTTTTGAGCGTTACTGGATTTTTCCTGTTCCTTTCTTCTTTTCAAGTTAAACCAATATCTCATCCTTAATGCCAACGACATTCTCGTCGTGAGTCCCGATAGAAAACTTTTTGCACCTATTAATCCTGATCAGTTGTTGCAATGTAATACCCATGGCATTACCTATGTCCTTCTGTTTTTCCCCTTTTTGATGCTCACGTTTGCAGCTATTAATTTATTTACTTTTAGGGAAGTCATATTCAGACTTTTGTGATAAATCTTTTGTGAGTCTTGGAACTAGTTTTTTACAAAAAAAAATTCCTTTTGGATCTTTTTAACTAAATGTTGCTATGGAAGTAAACCTTTTGTGCCGCTCTACAATAGAGTCTCTTGCTCCTTTTACTCTTTTGATGAATGGTAGTGGATATATTAACAATGCTAGTCATTGTGATATTGTTAGCCCTTTCTTCAACACATTTGGTTCTGTAAATTCCTTCGTACATTTAAATATTTCATTTCCCTTTTTACATGCACTAAATTTACTGGTAACCTTACTTCAGTGCATTTTTCTCAATTCCTTAACCTTACAATCAATGACTCCTTCAAGAAAGAACTAGACACACTGTTGATGTAACAAAAACATGGTTCTAAGTTTCATGATGTACTTAGACTTCTCCTCCCTTAGATTCACTCTAATGCTGAAACCTGGAACGTGTTTCCTGTTATTTTTATCTTGTTTTGTAAGTTTTGTCTCTATTGTGCTCTCTCTATGGTTGTTTTGGAAAGTTTATTGCAAACCCAACGCATCATCCCCTAGTGCTCCAAACTCGTCCTCTACAGTTCAAGAAAGAACTGTTGTCATACCATTGTCTCATCGATCTACCAAAATACAGACCTAAGGTTGTAAAATGCAATCTTTTAGGTGGGAACGAACTTAGTAGGCTTGGATATTAGCGGTATGGTTTTGGTTGCTATCCTCGGTGGTTTTGGTTCGAGGGAAGGAGTATTGTGACATTAGTGTGGCACATGGTGTTTTTTTTAATATTGTAATTTGCCTTCGTGCAAATTATTTTTGCAACAGAACCCTGTCACCTTTCTCATTTGACACATAATTGGTTGTGGTACTATCCAACTTAGTTAAGTAAAAAAAGTATGTTTTTTTTGTAAGAATATCAATTCCAGGGTGGGAAACTTTAAATCTATTTTGAATCAATGTTATGTAAATCAAAGCATTTTTAATGTTACGGAATTTCATAAGTGACCCAGCTATATTAGTCACAGAATTGTGACCTAAGATTGCATGTTGACTGAATTTTATGAAAGCTTTTGAATCTTACAATAATGTTAAAATTGTGCTGATGAATTATCTTTAAAGAAGGGTGATAAATTATTAAGTTATACTTAAACTTCATCAAAAGGTTGTTCAGTTGTTTCAAAACAAATATGTAAACATAAATCAGACATTATAAATAAATAATAATGAATTTTGGTGAATTATAATTTTACTTCATGTTTGGACTCTTTCCGATGTATGTGTAGATTTAATGGCATAAAATTTTATGTCTCTAGTAAATGTGTTTGAATTGGTGACACTAGATGGCAGTACACGAATTTGTAAACATATTTTTAAATTTTGACATTGTGTCATAATGATGTTTTTATTAACTGTACATGTCAGTCAAATTATTTTTTTATTGTTACTAATATTTAAATAATTTCCTGACAATCAGCACAAATTTTTTAATTCTGTTTCACATTGTTCCATTACTTTGTGCACAAGTGTTGTATGGGCATTCTATCTATTGAATGGCCATGCATTTTTGGAATCGTCCGGTTTGATTTATATATGCGAAAGCGAGCATTTCCGCCTTCTTCTTCAAATAATGACCATGTAGTGACTAAGCCATCTTTGTGATTTTGGTGTAAATTTTATCCACTTATATGTGGTAATCGTTGTTCTATCGCCACCTTGGTAAGTGTAATTAGTTGTGTTTTATATTCCCTTTCGGGTCAATATGTGTTGTTTTGCTGTATTATTTTTCTGTTGGGTTAATTTCTCATTTTAGTGTGGTTAAACCTCAAGAATGTGACCGACCATACTTTCTGTTGCTGCTCGGCTCATTTGATGTGATGTGAGAGGCAGTTAACATGTTTGGCGGATAAGTCTCACCAGCCCAGATGTCATCTTAACCGGGTGTTTTTCTCTACCACTTACAGGAAAGAAATCTGTCCGTTTTATTTTGCATGCAGCATGATTTTGTCCTCGGGAATGTGAAGTCACTAAGAACCTTTTTTTTTTTTTTTTAAATTATCATCTTTCGGGCATTTGAATAAAAAAATCACTGTAATCCAAAAGGAAAAGTATAATAATCATCATAAATAGTTAAAATTGGGTAACAAAAAAAAATTTTACTGTCAGTACTGTTAATGTGAAACTAAAACTTGCAATGTAGTTATTAGTATTCGTTTTGAGTGCAGCCTATTAAAAACTTAAAATTAAAAATTAAAATCCAAAAAAAAAAAAAATTTCATTAAAAATAAAATTATACATGGAATTGTGAAACTATTGTACTCATAACTGATAAATAATACTTGTATTATGTGATTGTATGGTGCTCCTAATAAATATGGAGCATTGCACCAGTTTTGTTTGGGTTATAAATTTTAGTAGCATCTGAGAATTGTTATTTTTTTATCTATTAATTTTTTTTAATTCCCACCATCACTTAATTTGAATTGAATTATGACTTGATTTCAAATAACAGGTTAACTAAGATATATTTATAAGTTTGTAAAGTAAGTTTGATGGTACCGTCCCACCAGTTGGGTCTGGGTAAGGTGACCTTGTGGGACTCGGGTTTGTCTTAACTTTTGAAAGGGCTACACTTGTAGTGGGACTTGGTTCACGTCTTCCTGTCTACCTTGTGTTGTTGTTGGCTTGGTTTTTTTGTTCCGATTGAAGTGTCTAGACTTCAGTTGGGATGGTTGATCGAGCCTGGTCAGCGGGTGGGGGGGAGTGTGGCACAGTACCCATTGTGCCTTTTGGGCCTAGATTAACCTAAATGAGATCTTAAGAGAATTGGCACCCCCTTTGTATTTCACATCATGAAAAACCAAACAATATCACATGGGCAAAGCAGGAGTGTGCTCAACATTACAAGAAGGCCATATAGAAGAAGACACAAATAATAACTTCTTTAGAGGGAGGATTAGGGTAAATTCTTACAAAACAACAGCATCACTGAATATATCGCACCCTAACAAGCAATTTTACCTTGAGATAATTTTAGCTTACGTTTTGCACACAGAATCACATGCCACAATTTTTTATTTGTTACCACACAATCAGTAAAAGAACCAACAATTTGGTTTGTTTTATGTTCGCAGAAGATACTACAGAAAGCGTTAATATAAAACTTTAACAACTAGTCAGCACTATGTACGATAGTGGACAAAATGAAATCAAATTTTCAATAGCATGGCAAAATCTGATTGTCTCTGCTGTTATTTTGGAGTAAGACTTAATTAATAGCTTAGCTCACCAGTTTTACTTTCAAGTGGATCAACTAAACTCAGTTTTCAATCTTCCAGGAAGCATTTAAAACATTTACCAGCTATAGAACTACTACACATGTTTGCAAAGTATGTTAGCATATATATTTAGAATCCTTCATACCAAAGCATTCATTATATTATATACACAGCATGTCAATGAAAGTATGCTACAAACTTTGTGAACTGATACGTGGTAAAAAATTAGTTAACGTTATATACAATACAACATATTTGTTGGGCATGTTTTAAGGGTCAAATTTGCTTTTGAATATTTAATTAGATAACTGAATTTTTTTAACAGATCCTAAAGAAATGTAAATGAAAGAATGAATTTCATGGTATGGTTTATTAGTAATAAGATCTGCACTCTGTGTAAAACAAAGTGTTGATAACATGTCACCTTCATTATATAACTGGATTTGTCACACCATATTTCACCATACAATTAGTTGACATTGCATTTTGTGGGTATAAAATGTCATAATTTGTTGCACAAATCCCCAATGAACAAAAATATAGCCTTGTTTCAACACCCTCAAGTCAACCGTTTTCGAGAAAACTGAAAATAGAAAATGTGAATACTGACAGGTAAGCAACACGAGATACACAGGAGATTTAAACGAACATTATGCAAGTTAGTAATGAATTGATAGAGAACACGAATTTACACACGCAAAGCATTTTTCAGTTGTATTTTTGTGAGAGTTAATAACATGTAATGAAGTGTGCTTCGTGAGTGAGTGAGAGAGCGAGTTTTTGGTCAGCACTTAACAGCGAGGTCTTTAGCGCTGGTGAGGGGTCACATGTTGTCAATATGGAGCAGCATCCGAATGAATGGACAGGGGAAAATGGGCATCCCCGAGAAAACCCGCCGACCAGCGGCATCATCCGGCACGATTCTCACATGCGAAAATCCGGGGACCGACCCCACCGGGAATCGAACCCGGATTGCCTTGGTGGGAGGCGAGAGGTCTGACCTCTCGGCCACGGCGGCCCCAAAGTATGCTTCGTGTTTTAAAAGAAATGTGCCAGTAAATGTCATGGTGATGCTAGAAGGCTTTACCACAAAGGGATTCATGGCATTGATTCCTTGAAATTAATTTAGTGCTGGGCCAATGCAGATTCCGATACCACAGTATCTGCTGATACTACGGTATAGGAATCAGTAATGATCAAATCAAATAATTTCAGATACTGAAAACTGATACTGCAGTTTTTACTTGAAATTTACATTACCTAACATCAAGAATACATACTGTCCAATAAAAGAAACGAGACAGGAAGATAAACATTTGTTTATCCATAGTCAAAAATATTATGCTATTACTTACTGCCACACTGACATTCCACAACTTTTCACTCTAATATTACAAATAATATCACATATTCACATAGCTCAAAGTACAAAACTTGTTAAATATAATAATATATAGCAATATATCCCAAAATTTTAATTCATCCTTAATCCACTAAATGAGAAAATATCACAGGCATCTTCTGTTTTATTATTCGATAAAAGTAACCAACTTGCCACAGTGAGCACAGGTCATGCTGTCAGTTTTTAAACACAGGCATTACCAACGAATAGCAGCACTTCCCTCTTTATCACATCTGCCCTAATGATTGTTACCAATTGAGTGGTACATAACAAAAGCAACACTTGTCGAAAAAGTAAAATTTTCAGGAGAGGGAAAAAACCACCCACAAACTTTTAGTTGGAATAGTTGCCAGGTTTTTTCTGTAAAACAAATACTTTGAACCTTGTAGAATTGGGTAATAAACAGTATACTGTTAATGTGAGCAAAGTGTATGTTTTATGACATAAGTATGTGCTTAACAAATGGACAAATGTCGTTTTTGTCTGAAAGTATCTGTATAAGGAATGTTAATAAGGGAAAACACTACACAAATACCATACAAAATTAATGTTGACAAACACTGATATAGGCCGTTCGGAATAAAGTGAACACTAATTATTTAACCTTTGAAAAATATTACTAGCTGTTACTACATACAATTCAACACTACCGATAGTCACCTTATTGCTTGTATGGTTGGCAACGAAATAACACAACATAGTTCCGTGTTAATTCGTATTTAAGTACAACAATACTGAAACAAAATCAACCGACAGTGATATAATTGTATTTTATATAATTAATAAACTTATTTTTTATCACAATATATAGGTACCTATCGACTGAACAATTTATCTTACACGCGCAAACATAAAGTGACGTGTCCCGGGAGGTTAGACTTTTCCCGTCGTTAGCTGTTGTGCCGTATTATATACGTCACGACTTATATATTAAAATTTTTTCTATATTCTCATAAATTTAGGTTTATTTTCTTAACTTTTTTTATTTCATTGATATTATCTTGGTTACATTATACTAACAGTAATTTGGTGTCATTTAGTAATTTTATTTTATTCTGGATGTTTCAGTACATTTTATTTTTCATTACAGTCTTTCTTTCCTTCACATGTTAGTTATGAGTAGAGCCGATTCAGGCTGCAGTAACGTGTTCTTTGTTAGCCGGACGTGCGCGGCTACGTTTTGCATTCCTTAGCCGAAACTTTGTTTCTTCTTTATTTTAATGTTTCTTCCTGCAGTGCGGACATTTGCTGTGTCAAGGCGTGTGTACTCTGCATGACCATCACATGATTTCGTCCTTTCTGTGCAGCTCTGTACACGTGAAAGCATTGTGCCCCCTGTCGGTAGGCGATTCTGACTGCCCCTGCCATCTAGTGGGGCGTTTTAAAGTTATTCCACTGCGCCTTTGTTTGTGCTCTGTTACCTCTCTTTCCTCCATTTTTCCGGCACTTGTTGATCAGCAGTGAACACGACATGATGTGTTGTTGCGGTGTTCGTATCTTTCCAGCAGACGTAGGGACGTAGATGCCCTAACTGCTTATTTTTTTATAATCATCATCATGTAGTCTACTGGTATAGTTATTTTTATTTTATTCTACCACTTCAAACGTAGCTTTTGTCTTAAAATGTAGTGCTACGTGTTTCTGCTTCTTTCGTCGCCCTCTGGTGAGTATCTGTCTTCAGAGACTTTCTCTATTTGTTACTTTGCGTTCACATTTTATTAATTTCGCGTTCCTTTCTCTTAGTGAGGGTCCAAGTGTTGGGCCTCACATCCTTATGGGCACTTTTCCATCTTTGTTTGTTTCGTGGCTCGTCCCGGCGATTGAGCTAGTGGACTGGTGTTTTCGTCGCTGCTAAGAATGCGTAAGATCATCTCCATTCTCCAGCATTCAGTGAAGGAACTGTGTGCATACATCTCCGATTCCGTTTCACTCACCACCACTATATTTGACGTCAGGACAGCAAGTGTCATCGGGACAACTTATTTACCTTCTTTTAAATTAAAATTACCTTAATATTATTTATTTTCTATTAAAGAGACACGTCATAATCCTGATATGTAATTTTAATTTTGTTTTTTTTTAATAATAAATACAGCATTTGCTTTCATGTAAAATTTTAATTTTAATATTTTATTTTATTTAATAATGATTAGAAGTTTTATGTTTTAATTAACTTCCGTAATAAATAATGTACGGGGTACACCTTTTCCTTTTATCTATATTATATCATTTGCACATAATTTTAATTATTAATTTAAACTATTCATATAGGCTTACATGCCTAATTTATTTCAATGTTATTTATAACTTATCTTGTTTGTTTCCATATAAAAAAAACATTTAAATGAGAAATTAAATAAATAAAATTAATTTCATAGTTTAACAAACCACAAGTCTTATTATTTATAATTCTTCCTCTGGGAATTTTTACGATTTTGAGTATCTAGTAAGGTTAAGTTATTTTTTCTAAACACCTAACATTTTTCTATTTTAATTCTTTTGTGCGGTGTGCTTGGGGCCTAGTCGCCTTTCTCAAGTGTTTATTTTGTGTGTTTTATCGCTTTTATTTGTATGTTTGTTTGTCCTGTTCTTTTGTTTATTTTGCCACTTTGTTTCTTTTTTTTAATGCGTGGCTGTTTTGAACAGGAGTTTTTGTTTAGCGATTATAAACACTTGAGTGTATTGCTTCCATTATATTAATTTTATTTTCTCACCGAAGCACACCGGCACACTGTTACATGCGGAAAGATACGAATTGGCTGGAAATAGATCTTTAGCAGGGCTTCTTCGAGTGCTCACTTTATTACGAACTGCCTATAGTATGATACAATAAGTTATATTGAGTTGAAGACAATAAGGAAAACAGTCACTATATGAAAAAGGATTGGAGCATATATAAACATGTATTTTTTAGCACTATAACAACACCTTGCAAGTAGAAATCAGTCCAATACATCTTATTCACTACAAGTATCCCATTCTCTCATAGATTGTATAAATATAATATGACATAAGCAATATTGAATTGAACACAGCACGGAAATCAAACAATGTCATTATACAAAAAATTATGGGAGTGCTAATGTCTTGTTATGAAACACTACGCCTTTAACAACACACGTTAGTAGGGAATCAGCTCAATCCATCGTCTCCACTACTGTTGTCGGATTCTACCATGGTGATGTCATCCTCCCTTAATAGTGTTCTCAGAATATCTGTTACTAGCAGATGCAAGCAGATTCACGTAGAACTGTTGTGCTTCTGTATACAGATACGGGAACAGGTTCCTGATGTCATCGGCTTTCATCACATTGATTGGAAGCGGTGTGGCATAGAGTGGATGCAATGTCATTTCTATTGGCATCTGTGCTGTATTTTGAAGTGCTACAGTTTTCCAGGGGCCAGTGTTAGTATCACGTACATATAAAAACTTGGACAATGATTTGATCTTGTACACCCTCAGTGATTTTAGTTTAACAATTTTGTTTTACTGGTGGTTTGAAGAAAGGCTGCACTGCATCTTTGAATTAAAAAGAATGTCTTGGGTCACACTAACGGTCTTGAATGGCTGAAGGCACATGCGGCTCGATTGTATTATAGTAGACCACTCCCTTGGTACCTCTACTGTTACGGTTTTCTTCTTCCGTAAAATCAATGAGAAATCCTGGTCATTTGGAAAAAATGAATGACAGTGCACTGGAAACAAATAGGTTATGAACGAGAACATCTGTAAGGAATGTACCAGCATATAAATAAAAGAATACCATGACAAAGTTCTTGTTCTGTCCTGAACATCCAATCTGAAATCAGAATTATATCTTCCTTCATATTGCTTTTATTTAGAAAGTACTGAAACAACAATGATGTCACTTCATTTGCACACCGTCTTGCAATGTCTTCAGTGTATGTGTACATGCATGCTTCATTGTCCGCTATGTCTTGTACTCCAAATACAAAAAACCAGATTTGACGAGAATAAAATATAGCGTTTGTCTGAAGATGCGGAAGTGGAAGATTCTGCATGAAATCAAAGGTAAGGACAGTTACAGACCCTGCCTGTGCTCCATGTTTCAAAAGTCTTTTCATTTGATAAAATGCTTCAGCTTTCCTCAAATGGACTTCACGCTGTGTAGTCAAACTGTTTACATCAGTGGATTGTTTTCCATCTTTTATGGCCTGTTTGAAATGATCACACGTTGAACACGTGTCTGACCGAGGATACCCAAAGCTGATGTTGACTGTGTCACAATTCCTTCCAATAAAGCTTGTAAGGAACATTGATGTGATATTCGTCAAGATACATAGTATGCATGTGTATGATGGTCAGATTTTCTGGTAAGTAAACATTTTGTGGATTATCGCGGAAAGAGTAGTGAGAATTCCTAGGATTAAACATGCCTTTGTGGTGTTTTATCAGGGTTTTGAGAGCTACTGGCACAGCTGTTGGGCGGGTACTATATCTCCCGCTAAAATCTTTAGGGCTGCTTTGATTAGTCTTCAAAGCCTTTTGAACTGTCCTCAAACGTCCTTTTTTACACCGTGGATGGCAAGAAAGGCTTCACGACATATGGGTATTTCAGTGGTAACATTGTCTTGCTTTATACGAACTTTGTAACAGTTATGTTACATCGTAAGCATATTGGTTACCTGTATCCGGTAAGTTATATCGTTTTCTTATGTTCCTGTTTACCGTGATCGTTTCCTTTCTATTTGCCCACCATTTATTAAGCCAGCAAGGTATACATCTTGTAGTTCCTTGCTGTCCAAACTATAAAAAAAGGCAAATTTGATCTATTTTTGCTCCATTGAAACCTTGTCAAATCACCTCAATCGAGTACACCTGCACATTACAAAACACGAACACATTAATTACATTTGTACACGTAAGACACATTTTAAATATTATTTGTACACTGTCTAGTATACTAACTTGTAGTCATCCCCTATGCATTTTGCAGCAACTGATATTTCCTACACGATTTATATGCTCACAGCCGACGTTTTTAAATGTTTCACAATATTCTCTTTTCTTTCAGATGTTTTTTGTTTTTTAGGCCACAAATGTTTTGTTTCATCATCATTATTTGTTATGAACTTCCACTGTGACTGATTAACACTTCCTACAAAACATGAAATGCTATTTGTTTACAAAACAGCTGATAAGTTGCTGAGAAATGTTGCCAATCCAACTTTATTATATGTCTTCTATGTATTATTTTCTTCTTACAAAATATCTCTTTGGCCACGTAACATTTAATAGCCATTGTGTCGTGTTTTCATGTTAAATAGAGCATTCACGATTGATGTTCAGAATAAATAATTGTCCTGCCTTATCCTGACAAGTGCTGTTTTTGCGGAAACTTCTAAGGACATGTGTTGTTCTTGGTAAATACTCCAGGACAAGTGTTGTTTTTGGGGAACCACATATTCTTTCATGCTCTATATTTTTGGACAAATGCAGTTTTTGTGGAATCTGAGCATGCAGGGCCATAGATGTGGCCAAGCACTATGGGAATTCACTTATCTTATTTTCGCATTTTATGGACAAGTGTTGTTTTTGTTATGAACCCTTCAATTTCCCAGACTTTTATGCGGCTTTGATTAACTGGGAGAAATGCCAGATGATTAGTCAATAGCCATTAAAGCCACAAAACTTCCTTTAGGTTAGTGCTTTTGAGCCGTCTACACATTTGGCATATGAAAATTAAGTAATAAATGCGCTGGCACAGGAAAGTAAAGTGAACAGTGTGGGGCGTGCTGTTAATTTGCAACATGGCCACTATAATTGTTGGGCATGGTATTCAGTTAGAACAGTGGGTCTGGATACATACAAGTACGAGAAGATGATTGATTGAACGTACAGCATCAGAAAGACTGTTCAGCACAGCTGGCTTCGTATCCAATAAAATAATTAGTTCACTGAATCCCAAGAAACTTCACCAACTGGGTTTTTTATAAGAAAATATCTATTTTGTAATACCAGCTTTTCTCTGTATGGTTGAAATATATTGTCATAAATTACTTCCTTTTTTTTTCACTTTTAATTTGAAATTTTGTAAAAAAAAAGTTATGCAAAAAAAATTTACTTTCTTAAGTCACTGTGCAACTAGGCAATACCAAAAATTGTTTAATACTTTAAAAACTTACTTCTGAGTAAGTTACAGTAAATTCTGTGTTTGTACACATAGTAAAACTGTTTATTCAGAAAATTTAACTTCAATTTGATTTGATCCACAGAATACAATTTAATTGGTATCAGTATCTGGTATCTGTGGTATCTACAACAAAGTATCGACATCAAAAAGTATCTGCACAGTCTGGAATCAGCCCAGTAATACATTAACTAACCAATGTTTATTGACTAACAATATCAAGATTGTAGCATCAATAATGTATGTTAATGCTATGCTTTTCATGAATAACCTACGTAGCGCTTTGTGGAATTACAAACCCTAACAAACATCACAAGTAATGCGTACTTACACTGAAACAAAAATGAACTTGTTGCGATTTGCATGACAAAGTTCATGTAAACGACAATCAATGATTTTGCATGCCCATATTAACATTTTTTTCGTGCAGAAACAGTTTGCCGCCTTACTTTTAGGCAACGAGAGATGTTTGTGAGGTGAACTTGTTGCTATCTTGTTCCCATGCAAAACTATTGTCGCGCAACAAATGTGTGCATGCATTATTCACAACCACATAGTCACCTGATTTTTTTTTTCGGTTATGAGTGGCCTACAGCTTTCGCCTGCAGCTAATAGTAGAATCAATGCTAGAAAACACAATTCAATAATAAGAATCAATATCCATTAACAAGACACTCTATTAACTCTAGAAACTTCCATAGAATCAAAACATGTAACGTTCCTGACACAAGATCCATAAACCTGAGCCTCTCGTGACGGTGGCCACTGAAGAACTTCAGTCATCAGATAAATGGGGTGAAACCAGACCAACACTTCAGTAACGCAGTGACAATGGATAGATACACACAAGTGGAAATGACCGACATGATCTTGATTTAAGGTGACGCAAAGTGCATTGGGAGATTAGTTGCATGAATGTATCGTGCAAGATATCCAAACAGATGACACAAAGCGCATAAAATGTTATCAATAATCGTTCAACGCCTGTGAGATACTTGAAGTATCTTACCAACGTTTCGCAAATATGGCGCCCAGGCGACCAAGCGCACACCACACTTTGAAGAAAATGTTTTGAACAGAATCAACGATGAACCATTAACCAGCATCCGTGATGCCATTGCACGTACATTGGATGCATCTCATGTGACAGTGTGGAATGTGCTGCATGAGCAGCAGCTTCGACTGCAAGCATTACAGCCATGCGACTTTCCATCCAGATACGAGTTCTGTACATGGTTTCTGCAGAAGACAGCATGTGAGGCCGCCTTTTTGAGGTGTGTTCAGTTTACAGACGAAGCGTGTTTCACATTGCATGGTTATTACAACAGCCACAACAGCAATGTCTGGGTGGACGAAAACCCACACGCAACAGTTGTAACATTTCACCAAGAGAGGTTTTCTGTCAAAATGTGGGCTGCTATAATCTATGATCACTTAGTAGGGCCATACATGTTACCAACACGTGTTGTTGTTATTTGTACCAGCGCTTCTTACATTACACACTTCCCGAGTTGCTGAAAGACGTACCATTTGTGATATATAACCACATGTGGCTATAGCACGATGCGGCATCATCACACAATGCCCATGCTGTTCCTAAGTAACTCAACAAAGTATTTCCAGACAGGTGAATAGGTAGGGGAGACCCCTGAACTCTCCTCTAATTTGTCACCCCTAGACGAACCCAGTGGTGTGGACACGTTGCAAGAACTCATGGCATGCATTGTATTAGCTGGTAAAGTGATCCAAAGGGACGCCAACATTCTCCTTACAGCAGCGTTACAATGCCTGTATTAATTAAGATGCCAAGACTTTCGAGCATCTGTTGTGATATTATTGAACACATAATGAGTTGCACATTCTACGTGCAGTGTTCATTCAAAATGCATTATAGTTTTTCACTAACTTGCATAGCATTCATTCAAATCTCCTGCCTATCTGTCAGTATTTACGTTTTCTGTTTTCAGATTTCTCGAAAACTGTTTACTTGAGATTTTCGCGAGAAGGCTACATTGTTTGTTCATTGGGGATTTGAGCAACAAACCATGATATTTAATATTCATAAAATGCAATGGCAACTAATTCTATGCCGAAAAACAGTGTGACAAACCCCATTATGTAATAAAGGTGACATGTAATTGACACTTTATTTTCCACAGAGTGCAAATTGTATTAATAAACCACACCCAGAAATTCATTCCCTCGTTTAAATTTCTTTAGGATCGATTAACAAAATTTAGATGACAAATTCAATTTTCAAAAGGAAATTTGACACTTAAAATGTGCCCCAATGAAAAATTTGTATTATATAACCTTACACCTCATTTTTTACCAGGTATCATCTTACAAAGTTTGTAACATACGTTCATTTACACGCTGTATAAAGATGTGTGTGTGTATATATATATATATATATATATATATATATATATATATATATATATATACACACACATGTGTGTGTATATATATATATATATACACACACACATGTGTGTGTGTGTAATACAGAGCAAGATGGTGCAACAGAAACACGTTGGACTCGCACAAGAACCTGGGTTTGATATCCGGCTCCAGCCATCATGATTTCGGTTTTCCACGGTTTCCCAAAGTCGCTCTAGGCAAATACTATAATTGTTCCTTCACAAAGGACATGGCCGACTCCTCTCATAGCTCCTCTCATTGTACCAAGTTGTGTGTCATTGTCACTAATGACATTGCTGTCGACGAGGTGTAAAGCCGACTTACCTTACCTTACATACTCAATTTCTCCAGCGTGTAACAAAGTTTGTTAATGAAAAGTGTCCTTGCTGCCTTCTCAACAAAAGATTGTACTAAACCAATTATTATTGTCTACCATTACTTGTAACTGTGAGTTATGCACAGCACACACTGATGCCAAGTGTTATTCACAAACATCCTAAAAACATTTATGACAGTATTGTACCATATACTACTTCGACACATTTACACCATTCACATTGCCAACAAACAAACCACTCTGCTATACATATATATAATATATATATATAATCTTTACTTAAATAGGCAGTCAAATGAAAATATTTTAAAACAAGAACAGCGAATAAAAATTCTCTTTTATGGCAAATGATCACAAACATCCTATCTTAAATCGGAAAATTAAATAACTTTGTCTAATCGCTTCATCAATAATCACAGCTATGAATACAAAACAATACACAACAAAACAAATACCTAACAAATTAATTTAAAATTTATACACTAAAAAACAAGCATTTTGTGTGCAGATAAAATATATTTCAAATGAAAATAACGTGAATGACTAACCTGATACCTTCTCAAGGCATTCTTCAAAAACTTCCAGGTTGCGCTCACATTGTGCTTCGTTCAAATAGAAGTATGTTCGTGCACTTTGAACTTTGTAACGGCGATCAGCAAATGATTTTGACATGTGGTACTGAGGAATTGTACCTAAAAGAATTGAGGGAAAATTCTTTTGTAAACTTCACAAAAAAAGAAACCACAAAAACATATTTCAGTCTATTAGTGAAAATTTTAATGCATAGCCTCAACAATTTTCAACAAACACACTTTGTATGGATGAAATTTATTTCGTTTAAATTCTAGTAATATGGACACACAATATACTTATACATTTTTATAATGACTTACAAGCTAGCAGTATTGTAAAAATTTTTAAATTAAAAGAAAGTAGTGCTCACAGTATTTTGGAATAAACATGTTTGCACCCATTACTGTAAAGAAAAAAAAAAAAGAAAAATTTTTAAAGTTACTATTTTCCAAAAAATTATTTAAAATTTTTGATGTCATACAGTTTAAACTTAACTCAGAGGTGAGCTTATTAATACTCAATACAGTAACGTCTGCTCTTGATAACAAAAATATAAATGAAAAAATATTGGCTAATTATTGTAAAATTACTGCTGCATAAAAATATTTCGTCAAGGATAAAAAATATATATTATACAGTGGTTTATGACCTTATCAAAAGTATGACATCTGTACACTAGAAAATAACAACTAAGGCTTCAAAAGTTCTGTGACAATGAATACTCGCAGCACGATGCTTGTTCAGACACGTTTCCTTCCTACAGCCTGTCTGTCACACTGCCAGAAGCTGGAAGTTTCTCAAGAAAATCTCACCGCCTAATGCAGAGCAGGGGATGGGAGCAACGTGCGCCAGTGATGTAACTTAGCTAATTAGCATGTTTCAATTTCAGCTATTTATTGTGCTTAAATTCAGTGATTAGTACTTATGTACTTTAGTAATGTTAATTCAGTTGCCACACGCCTTGTTTTCAGTGTTCATGTTATGAAATTATCTTACGGGGATTGGTGCACACCATGATGGGAAGAATGGGGAGGTGAAGTCACGCGCATCCCAACCCCTTGTCCCCTCTCAACTATCTGCTCCTACTATGTCACCAGGGTTGCAGCAGCGAAGCAAGCAGTATTCCTTCACAACAGTGCATCACCTACGTTCTACAGACAATAAATAGAGGATATTTCGTGTTATGCTGTGTAAGTAGGGTGGCACAGTTCCCTCTGCTTTATGGACAGAAGACAAAGACCTGTTGCATTTATTATGCTGAATTGTGTAGCTCATGGCTGTCACAATCACGCATCAAAACTAAAAAGGAAGTGACATTCGATACACAAGATTTAAGAAGAATTAATAATTGTAAAAACAATGATAGCTTGCAAAACGAAAGGTAAAATAAACACTGACAATGTTGGGGTAACATTTCAATTTGTTCCTCACTTATGATTGTGTTTCTAATATTACAAAATTCTAAATCATATTTATCTGTTGTAAACTCTTCACCGAGAATTCATCCCATCCATTTCAACCAAGAAGATTACAATAAAATTGAAGCAACAAATTATGTTGAATTATTAATCCGATAAATGCTGAAAAATTAAAGATGTTACCATTCCATTATTATATTTGCCACTGAAAGAATAAGTTATCACAATAAAATTATCGTGATAGCACTTAAATTGGACAAGTTGGTAGGCAGAATATTAATGTAAGTTACATAATTACAAAACAATTATTTAGCACAGATTTTAAAATGTGCATTCACACTGAATGAAAGTTAACGGCAATAAATTTATAAAAAAACATAAAATTATAATTTCACGTAAAAATTAACAAAATTACTCGGGCATTCCTGTGAAATTACTGGAAAGCATGTTTAGTAATATAAATTCTGCAATGATTTCACTTTGTAATTGCACATGAATATTTGTTTAGCTGTGTAATACTATTCCACCCCTTCCAATTTATAGCACTAATACATAATGTTTGTTCTTTGCACATATTTACTTCATGAAAACTTGTTATTTTAATAACTTACATTCTTGTTTAATGTTATTGCGGATCAGAGTTCTGTAAAAATTGTTACTCAGCATTCAAAACAGCCATCATCATATTGTCACAAATAATAAGAACGATATTTGCCTTCAGTAAAAATACTTTTGTGAAAGATTTATATACCATTGCTGGGATTTTCTTTTCCCTGAGCACAAGTAACTAGGAGACATTGGATGTTTTGCTTAAAATTTCGTCAAGAGCAGTATCGCTATAATGATTTAATATATCACAAGAAATCAAGTCCATAAATATGCAGACACTCAGTTTTCAATAATATAACAAGGACTGTTCTTAGAATTTATAAACCAAACTATTGTGCAACTGAACTGCTCGTTTTATTACAGCGGTAGTGTGATTATGTGAAGTGGCTATTAATTCAATAATATCACTTTTTTAGTTGTTATGTGTTAAATTGATCTAGCCTTTCTTTGCTGCCTAATCTGTAATAATAAATCAATACTCTATCTCGTCTATTTTACAGCGTTTCATTAGCTCACTTTCTTGTCTGTCAGTTTGTCTCTTCGGTATAAGTTTTGCAATCGATTTTAACTAACTTGCCGATGAGCTTGAAATTTAAAAACTTCTCCGAACTGGATGATAATCAAACATTAAGTCGCTTTCTTACTTGTTTATTTGATACAAATTTTGCTTGTTTAAAATCAATTGCAAAGTTTCACACACACATGACTTAAAAGCAGAAACAATATTTAAATAAAAATAACAACAATTTTTTAAAATTAAAATAATATATGATAAAATAATCTCAATGTATAACACTGACTGGCTGACTGAATGACTGACTGACACATTAAACTGCAGCTCCAACCGCTGGACCTAAACATGTGAAATTTTTTGTTTGGGTCCTCTTAATGTTGTAAGCATGTTTTTTTATAAATTCATAATCTAAGGTGGTTAAAAGGGGTGAAATGTGTTTTATAAGGTTTGTCTTCATAGCTTGAACCCGACGGCCTAACATCGTGACTTTTACTTCGATGAGTCAATCTAAAAAAAAATATTAGCCAATTTAAGGGTTTTGAGAAATCAACCTTTACGGAGGTTAAAGACCTGAAATGTGTTTTCAATTATTTATCGATAAATATTGAAGCCTTAGGGATACAGAGTTACTTTTTACTTCAAAATGATGCTGATGCGGATACCCAACAAGTGGTTTTTCAATTTTTCGAAATTAGACTCCCAAAGAGTGAAAGGGGAGGAATTGTTTTTCATTAATCGTCTGTACAGCTGGAGCCAATGAGCTATCGTCGGGATTTAAACTTCAATTTGATATGTAAACAAGTGTATAACGTAGGACTTCAAGACGTTTCGAAACCCTTTAATTAAGGGGGTGAAAAGACTTCAAATAGGTTGTCGATTATTCTTCCATAACTATGGAACATGTCGAGATATAAAAATGCTGTTTGCTTCAAAATGATTATTACATAAAAACCAAAATTTACTTTAAGATATTTTCCAAATTCAACTCCTTAGATGTAAAGAAATATTAAAAATATGTTTTTGATTCCTAATCGATATATTTCGATCTCACTAATTTTTTGACGCCAAGTTTGCTTAAATACTTGAAACTTACTAGATTCATTTTTCGAGATTTTACATCAAAGGATGTGAAAATTTATAAAATGGGATGAAAGGTGTTTTCAATTAATTGTATGTATAAGTTATTTTTAAATCATTGGGCTATCGTCACGGTTTCCGCTGAAATTTGACGCCCATACAACACTTTTATTTTTTAGAAACTTGAATCCTAAGGGGATGAAAAGACATGGAATGTATGAGATAAATCCACAAATGCTATCGAACCCGTTAAGGTTTAGAGTTGCTTTTTGTTTTACGATGAATACATAAATGAACGTAAACAGATATCAGAAATTTTCTAAATCTGAACTCTTACAACTATGAAGGAATCAAACATTTGTTTAATGAATCCTTGATTACACTTAAACTCAATGGGCTGTCGTCGTGACTTTCACCTTACTTGGTTCACTTATACAAATTTTTAACACGTGATGGTAAAATTTTGCCATGTATGATCAGTAAAAAGGCGAAAAAGCCTAAAATTTGTATTCAATCACCCCATGATACCTACCCAACCAGTTGAATTATTGAGATATTTTTTGCTTCAGAAAAATACTTACATAAATATGAAAAATAATTATCTGAATTTTTATTATGATAAAATAATACTCATATACCCGGGAAGGGGAAGATGTAATATTTGTAAACCTCTCAAGCAGACTATCAAAAAATTATAGAAGTAATTTATACGAAAGTTAACATTAAGCAATGATACCGTTACATATGGTTGTACAACCTCTGTGTGCCCATAGACTGAATATTTAATTTATTTGTAGTAAACTTAAGACGGTGCATATTGAGGGCACTGTCAATAATAATTGCACTTGATGTGAACATGTCATCATACCACGTAAACTACTTGTATCATCCGAATACTCTCTCATCTTCAATGTATTTTTCGCTATGGCTCGGGCAGATGTTAAAATTATTAGGTATAGACTAAAACAGTTTTTATATTGCAGCTATAACTACGTAACCAGCTGCAGAGTAAGCTCGTCCTGCAGCTTGGCTAATGTAACACTTAATGGCTGAGCTACTAATCTGGCGTACAAAGAGGTCCTTCAATGGAAGTAAGTATTCACTGTTACGAGTAACACACGCGGGCAATGCCGCAGGTGGTCTGCTAGCTTATGTCATAAAAATGATAGTTTGTTCCTGTTCTAAGCGGTTCTATACCAGTCATCCAACTGGGATGAAATTTCTGCAAATAAATTGGGCGGGGAAGCCAAAACTAGGTATAGGAACCGAACAGGAAACCAATAAATTAGTGTACAAATAAACTATTGTGAATTGAATGAATTACTTTTTGAGCAGGATAAATACGGGGCAAAACGGAGTAGAGTGGCAGAATGGGACCTCAGAAAAACTTGGAAAAATAACTATCACTGTGATGAGTTGTTAGGCGTGCGTCCGCAAAGTTTTCAGCTGGAAATTTTTTTTGAGGGTGGCGGGTCAAAATGTTTTTTCTTCCAATATAAATTACACTTCGGGGGAAGTGGGTGACAAAACGGGGCACAGCGGCAAAACAGGATAACCAAAAATGTGTGGAACAATTTTGCTTTTCAAAATGTTTCTAAAACTGACATTAATGACCCTTAACATCATTCTGCCCATTTAGCACTTTTTCAAATTTTTTTTTTGTTCAAAAATACAATCACATTAAATTGAAAATGCTGCAAACAAAGTTGCAGGAACCAGCTAGTTTATCCTATATATATATACTTGTATGATTTTAAATGAAAAACATTTGGCACTTGCATTAGATAATAGCGAGGAGTGTACGGAGTAGTTGTCGTTGAGAAAAAATCTATTGTGTGCACCCAACGTTTTCGTTTTCTAGTTTACTAGTGTTTTTGTAAAATAAATTATTCTTATCAGTTTTAAAAAACGTGGAATGCTAAAACAATTTTATTTGCACATTATTTAATGTCGGACAGCGTTTATTTGCAGAAAAAACTAGGAAATGCATCATACGTGTGATAAAAATATTCTAGTATTCTGAAGAAATAAATCTTTACTTCGCCACACTTGTAAATAAATTAATTACACAGTGTACTATTTATATAATTATGAGAGCCACCATTATGTATTTTTTGTTGTTGTTGTTTGAAAGAGCAAAAGCTAAACCTGAACATCGCATGATTAACAAGTTGTTACTTTGAATGTAAAATTTAAATTCCAGGTGTAACAGAATAGCAGTGGAAATGCAAAGGTGGATGAAAATGGTGGATTCCAAGAAAACACCAGGCCTATGGTCATGCTGGAAATCGAACCCAGTTCATCTGGGCAAGAGTATGGCACTCTAAACGCTCGACCTTCACAACTGATTATTTAAAATAGTATATTTGTGACTAATAATTTCAATAAATAATGCCATTTTGTACAAACTGAACACACAAAGCAAGGGCGCGCGAAGCGCAATCATGCACTTATCTCAACTTTTTAAAATATAACTTCAATAGTCAAAACCCGTTACCCGTAGCGTAAAATGGTTTTCTGCAAAATGACGTGGGATCATCTGAGAAAGTTTTGAAGTACACATCAAGTATTAATATGCGAAAGTAAACACCTTAAAAACTGTTTTAATGGCATCGCGCATAGCCTGTAAAACTGATAATATTCCTTGCATAAATGGGAATTTTTTTAACGGCTTAACCGTAAATGCTACATTCAAGAAACATGAATATTTAGCATCGTGGTACTCTCTAGTGTGAGAAATAAAATTTGGGTGTGTTTTTATTGGTAAGTTATTGAATAACGGCAGTTGAAATAAACGTGTGTGGCGCGCTGCCAGGCAACGTTATGGAGCCGTCACCCCGAGTGCAACCCAGATGTTGTGATGCACAGAAGCTTTCACAGTCCGTCCTCCAGTTGGGTTCACCTCCTATTCTTCCCACCACTGGTGCACACTAACGTATGTCAAAATTATGAAATGTGACATATTTTACTTAGTTACAAGTTTTAGGTTGTACTATGTTATAAATGTATTATTATTAATAAAATACTGTTGAATATGTTTATTTTGTGGAGACTAAAGGAAGGAAAGAGTTATATTTAAAATGTTTATAAATCAACGTAATTCAAGGGGATAGTCATATTAATGACTCAAGGTACATAACACCAAATTTAAAATGAATGTCTTATAACGAGAATTGAATTAAATCCATAAAAATTTTTAACACAAAGAATATTGTTTATTTAAGGCTTATGATTTCAGTTTATGATACATGGGAATGTATGTATATTTAGTTAAAATCATCGCGTGTTTATTCAACTATTTTTTTTTTGTGATCAAACTGACATTGTGACAGCATACTTGCTGCTTTGCAAATCTGCTTGTAGATGGCAAGGATGTAACTGTGCACTAGCAACCCTAGTGCATATTCTTTGAACGCGATCCTGCCTACCACATCCCTTTCCCAGTCCTTGTATACCTTCGCATATCAGCAGTGTCTTAATTTCTTCTTGCATCATTCTGCTATTATCTGCTCTCGGAATGAGGTGAATGTACATGTAAAAGGATATGAAGGGAAATATGATACTACTGAGAAAAGTCACGACCTTGGACTATGTCTTTTGGGCCTAAACAAGTTGTAGTGCTTTCTAGTATTGTTTAAAGCTACTGTGACAATTCTCTAGTGTTTATACCAAGTAGGCAGCAGCTAATTAATTTTTATCAACACTATGGCAACAGTTACTTCTTAAAGTATTCTCAAAATGTGGTTATTTTGAAATTCTAGACGGAAAAATGTTTAAAATAAATAAAAGACTCAGAAAAATTTGTAAGTGAAGCAATTTCTTGAAAATTGCAAGGAACATAAGAAAAAATTAAAAACAGTAGATCAATGCTTATGCCAATTCTTCAGAAAGGTATGACAAATTACTTCTTTTAACTCTTGGTTGCAATAAGTATAAGTGTATGGTTCATACACCAGATTAAAATTTTCATTGAGTGAAACCATCCTTCAATTGCCCAGTAACAAAACTCCTTAGAATCCTTAAAATGATTGCAATATTACAGAGGATAAATAATCGGAAAAAAGCCAGTTATACACCTAACAAGTAAAGATTTACAGCATGTAAGAAGAAATTTTAAGTTTTTAACTGTAGAAAGGCATGTTGTATTTTTATTTTGCATTTTAAAAAAAGTTTACAGCAATTATATACTAGCTACTTGAATTTCTTACAAGCTCTAAAAATGTATTATTGTAAAATGAATGTGATTAACAACTTGTGACTTTCATCTGTGTATTAGAATGTCTTTATTAAGTGAAAATGTATACTAAACTAGCTATCCGCCCGCAGCTTTGCCCATATGTAACACCTGTATAGCATCAGATGAATAGTATATTAAACCATGGTTGGCTGTACTCTTTAAATAAAAAACTATAATAATGTACAGCCCCGTGAACACAAGAGCATCATGTAACGGAGTGAAAGAAAAGAAAAATGAAACTCTGTATATTTCACAACTTGGTCATGCTTGCTTTTGAGATTGTCTGCCTAATGACTTACAAACTAAGTTTTACACACAGTATTTAGTTAATTCTAGCCAGAAGAAAAATATTGTGTAGATTTTTATGTATTTACAAATGCATCATTCTAAAACAAACAACACTTCAATATTTCAAATGGCTGGATAAATGTTGTGTGTTAATGTAAAACTAATTTTCACCTATCTGGCCCATTATCCATCAGATTTATAAAAATCTTGAAATATAGTTTTAGAAATGTGTATTACGCATCCAATTAAAATGAAATTAACAATCATAAGCCATTTGGTTACAACTCATTTAATTTAAAACACTTTCCACCCCTTTATATCCCTGTTGGGTAAAATTTAGAAAAATTCTGGAAAACAATTTTCTTGTATTTACGTATTAATAATTCTGAAGCAAAAAGCTACTTTATATCTCAACATATCTTATGACTATTCACAATTTATCGAAAACACATTTTGCATCACCTCACTCTTTTAGGGGTTGAATTACAAAAAACCCTGTAATCATATTTTCAGAATTATTATGTGTACCCCATCAAAGTGAAATCCATTAATATAGCCTGTAGGGTTCAAAATATATTAGTGATTGTGAGCCAATAACTGGCCCGATTTACTCTCTCGGGCTGAAAGCCTTAATAAACAAACACCCAGAAGGCTTAACCCAACGGCTAAGCTCGCACAAACAGGGAAAGACTCGAGCAAAACTTCAACCTATTCTTAAAGAAGTAGGCTGCAAGTTTGTCAGCAACATTCTTGAATAAAGAAAACTCGGGCAAAATCACTGATCATCAATATATTCAGGTATTTTCAAATTTACAAGCCTTTACAATGCAAAACATCCATCCAATAGGGCTTCATGCAAAGTGCGCACAGTTATAATTTACACACTCTCAAATCGTTGATCGCCCACCACATAAACAATAAAAGTCCCGATGCTTATTATTAGTACAATTTGACACATTGATTCTTCCGCCACAACACATTAACTACTCTCAGAACATTCATACGCATATAGTCTTCAGTAATTTTCGGGAAATTTGAAGGATAGTAGACAATCTTCTTTTCCGAGGGCGACATTAAATTTTCACAAGCTCATCAGCCCGTGCAAATCCAGGCACATTAGCATTGCTGTTACTCGGCTCTCCTGGTCTCGCTTAAGGCACCGCTTGACATTAACGGAAATTAAATGTTTGCTATTTGCCCAGGTTCAGTGGACCTTCACGGCGATAAATGCAACAGCACAGAAACAGTCGGGTAAGACTCACCCATACCTTGATGTTCCGCCGTCGGCTTAGGTAGACTCACCATACAAGCGGCAATATTCCTTGCCAATGCTCATGCCCGCTTTACAACGGGGCGCAAAGAACACATACATGAAGCCTCAGGTATCATCCGGCGGTACTCGTTAATCCGCCATTTCACACTGTGAGGAGGGCTTCCCAGCCTAAACCACGACCGACCCAAGAACGACCACCGCTGCTCGAGCGGCCACCAGCTCAGCTCGCCAACCGCGCGCCCCTACCACCAGTTGATGGATCCAGACCACCCCCTCCCCTCCCGGACCTACCCCTCTATGGCCAGTGAAGTGGGAGGTCCGAAGAGGAAAGGTATGCGCCGGCACCGTCAACTGGGGCCTCCACTACGTTCACCCAAACCGAGATCCTCGAGATCTCGGGAAAACCAAGGAGAACACCTCTGAATACCCACAACAACACCTGTACTCAGGACTCTCACTAATCACTCCTAATAGGAAGCCCCTTAAGAGCTTCCACCTCCTTCAGGACAACCCCCTAATTAAGGGTTACTGCTCAATTGTTTAAAAAAATCTCTCAATATTTCACACCCTTTCCCACTTAGGTATTGAATTTAATAAAGTCAAGAAATTAATTATAAGTACAGTAAGCATAACTAACTAAGCAAAAACCACATCACTGTCCAAAAGTTCAATGGTATCAATATAAATTAATACTTAATTAATATCACATAATTCTATTTTAATTCCCTTGGTGCCCAAGGCACACATGCCCTGTCTGCCCCCCACCAGTTACATCACTGTTTTGGAATCTATATAAATATTTAAATTATATAGATTATATTTAAAAGGTTTTCCCACACATTTTAATGCGTATAAAATTTTTCACGTTGTATAAGCTTGCATCACATTTGTTGACACAGTTGTTTTGTATTCATGTAAAAGAAATGATAAATGGAATAAAATGTTTCAGAAGACTGAGAAATCTGGAATTAATGACGTTGATGTAAATGTCCACACAGAACTATTAAGAAATGTTTAAAATTTTGATCAGTAGATGCTATACTAGTTCCAGAACTTAGGTAGATTGGTGTTCAGTATGGTTATAATGTTGTTAGCAGCTTCAAATTGCATACTGAATTATGTACTCATATTTACTCCCTGAGCTTTAAATGCAATAAGTAGACCTAATACTATGATGAGCAGAGGTAACTTCGAAGATTCCCATCTACAAAGCTGACATGAAATAATTAACTTTGTGCATATTTAGAACTCTGCTACTCACCTAGGAAAGTACACAAACAAAGTTATTCAAGATTTTGGTTCCTATAGCTTGGTAGATTGGATTGTAGCAAATTGTCGTCTGTTTAAATGAGGGTCTTTTGACTGTGATTAAGTAGTTTTCTAATCTACAATTGCACCAGATTGTCTAGCCAAGGCATTTCGAATCCGTAGCATTATATGCTACATCACGTCTTGTTTTTTCCTATGTTACTTTCCATACAGTTTTCAATACAATTATGAGATAGTATTCATATAGAAATTCATGGTATAAACAGTGCAACATTTACTAAATATTTTATTCTTACCTATTGCCTTTATTAGGGTTTTCTTAAAACTAAAGGGTCACATTTTCGAAAGTGAAACAGTAGTAGTACAAGTAGGCCTAAGGGTAGAGAAGGTAAATACGGTGCAGAAAGGTAAACGTGCGGTAGAAGAAGTCAGTGTTGAAAGTAAAGGTTTGGTAAACAGTGAAGGTGTTAGTGATGTTGCAGTAGAGAGTATTTCAGCAAAGAGTAAAGTTATAAGTGATAATGTTGTTGAAGGATCAAAGGAGACTGAGAGTGCAGCAAATTTGGCAAGTGGGACAGAAGTTGTCGAGGGTAAGGTGAGGCCTACCAACAGTAGCTTGGTTGGTAACAGTTTGTTGAGGCTGCAAAGAGTGGAGATGGACAGAGCCTTTCAATGGGCAGGGGCAGCAGATCAAGTTGTAGGAAGGGTGAGAAATGTTGAACAGTGGGGGGTGCAAGTGTGGCACCAAGGTAAGGTAAGGCTTAAGAGTCAAGATGGACTGGGGGGTTGTGCAGAGAGCTGTTGGGAATGTGTGGTACAGAGGACAGTACTATACAAAGAAGTTGGAGATCAGGGAAGTGTTGTGAAGTGGGGGGTGCAGGATTGGTTGAGAGGGAAGGTGAAGCTCAAGGAAGTCTGTGAGAAGTGGCAAGAAAAAAATCAAGAGTGTGATTTAGGGACCTGCTGAGGGGCAAAGTAAGAGTAAAAAAAAGATTTGTGGAGATGGAATGGAATGTTTTTTGTACATGTAATGAAGTGAAATAATTAATTTTGTTGTCATTTTAAATCAATATTGTTTTGTTTAGGTTATGTTTAAGTAAGTCTGTAGAGTATAATTGTGCAATTAGTTATTTAGTCGAGAGACATTTTCAAGCAGTAGTAGTTGTATGAAACAAAAAACATTGAGTAATTTTAGGCAGTATGCCAAGGATTGAAATAATTTGCACTACTTAAGGGTAATTCTAATTTTTTTTATCAATCAGTAATTGCTGAAGCCTTATATTGGGTGAAGGTTGTGTCGTGTGACTTTTCCTTTTTTTTGGTGTTAGTCTAATGCTTGTTTTGATCGTAACTGTGGTTTTTGTTGTGAAGCCTTAAGAATAATTTTGGGTGTTAATTATTTTATTATGAATAACTGTTAGGAGACTGCACCATGCTCGGCATAAATTGAAATTATTAATGTATCTTCTTTATGAAAATCAAAACAACTCATCAGAAATTTATATAATGAATTCTCTAAATGTATTGATGAGTTATGAAAGAGTAGTTTTGTTTGCATGTACCAATTATATAATTTTGAAATGTTGTTCTATTTTCACAACTTACTTCTGAATGCCACCAGAGCTTTAATAAAATAAGACTAATACCCTTGTGGGATTGTAATTTAACAATATGTGCACTGAAAATCAAGTAACTTGTGTAGTGGATAAGTATATATTTTGTTTACCCTTTTGTTGGATGATGTATTTTTTTTTTGAAAGAATGGCAGTACCTCTGTGAGTTGGAAACTAACCTTTTAGCTGAACATTGAGTTGGAGATGTAAATTAATATATTGGATTTGAGGTGGGTGTTAGTTAGCAGATCTGAGCTTGGTAATTGTGGAAGTGGAGTAGTACTAGTTTTGACCTTAACTTGAAATACAAATTGTACTTTATGTTAAATTAAAATTGAAATCTAAAGGAAATGCATGTTGTATAACAGCAAATCTAAAAGTCTGGTTTTGTTTTGTAGAATCTTTGATTTTTGCACTAGAAAAAGGTTGTATGTTTAGTTGTTTACCTTTGAGTGGCCATCCATGGCCAGAGCTTAAAGAGAAAGGAGTGCTGCGAGGAAGGTGAAAGGAATGTATGAAGTTGATTTTGTGATGTAATTTTTTTTTTGTTGTTAGGGAGCCTCGTCGTCGTTCCAAAAGGTTGTACTCTAAATGTGTTTGTAGTATGTAGCCTCGTCGTTGTACCAAAAGGCGTGATGATTGTGTGTAGTTATGATGTTTGCCTCGTCGTTGTACCAATAGGCAGTATAAGTGTTTGTATTTGTGAGGTTTATCGTCGTCGTTATAAAATGTATTATGTGGGTTAAATTTATGGTGTTTGCCTCGTCATTGGTCCAATAGGCATGATGATGATCAAAATTGTGTGAAGTCTGTGTTTTGTTGGGCAGCCTCCCCGTAAGCAGTGTAAACATATTGTCTTAAACAAGTGCATTTTGTCAGGTATTTGAAAATATTTAGTGATGTTATAAGTTTGGTAAAATGATTTTATTTAAGAAACTTTTGGGTATGCCTACATTTAAACAATGTCCTGTTGTAAGGAAAGAAAAAGCAAATGTGCTTAGGGTTGGGTAATTGAATTACTTATAATGTTGTGCCAGATTGAATCAAATTTGTAATCATGTATTTTAGAATGTAAGTGCAGGCTCAGGTATATCTGACTATCCACTACATGTCATAATTTAAATGTTTCTATCTAGTTTCTTTGCTTTGGTGGTATTTCAGCATGTGCTATAGCAACCAATTAGTTTTGAAGTTATGCTAGAAATTTTATATGTTTGTCTTTGTTTATTGCACTACAAAAAGAAATATTGTGAAATTCAAATGTATAGTAATACTGTATTGTAGATGTTTGGTCGAGTAGGGATTAATGTTGAGCTATTGTGATTTGTGTATATTTAAGTTACCATACTGAGTGATATTTAGCAATTCTGCATCATGGTGAGATGTCTTTGTGCTGAAGTATGTATAAATTAATCTTCAGTTGTTTTTGTGGTACAAAAAAACTTCATATTAATTGGGGGGTTGTGAAGTGTTCAGCCGCTTCCCCAGCTTGTTTAAATATTTATAAAGTGTTTTTATTTTCTTACTTAAATTTATATGTAAATCTTTTTTAACAGGCTATATGCCATTTTCAGGGTGAGTTAGTCAGGTGTCCGGTATGATACAACAGAATTCAATAACCTAGTAATTGGGGACATGTTAATTTAAATTCATTTCAATGCTGTATTAGGAAAATGTTGCAACAGAAACATTTTGCTAGTGGCTAGTGTCGTATGTGATGTGTCGCGCTATTGAAATTCTTCAAATGAAAAGTAACTTTACATGAGATGGCTTTAAAATTTGTCAGAAATTTTATAATTATTATCGCCACAATGTTCGTATGAATATTACACAAAGCATAGTGTTACGTAGCATAGGAAAAAAATCAAGGCATAACTTGGGGAAAGCATTAGTAATTATTTATCACAAATGTCGTGAACTCATGATTTTGTAACGTTTTGCTGCAGCTATAGTTTGTTAGCAATATTACTGGAGAAATAAATTATTCCCATTTCAAAGAAAGCATTTATTTCCCCTGAATTGCTCTGCATGGGGTTGTAAAAAATGTGTATAGAACCAGGCTGGAACATTACAACATTTTATAACATAAATATGAAAACAAACAATTTCTCCCATAAATCATTCAGCTTCACCGTTCGATAATGCCTAACACAATGAAAGGCACAGAACTTCACAAAACCCCTACTAGAGCCTGATGTAAGGTGATCATAATCAACTTTACAGTGCGGGTATCAGTATGTGAGACTCGTTTCTGGGCAGTTACAATGTATGGATTGGTGTGCTGCTCAGTCGTAACCATACCAAACACTTGCGTATGGCTGGTGAAGTAAAGTAGAAGATACTCGCTATGCTGGGTGATGTGGTTGTGACACACGTGTTACAATCGCTCCCGCCTCCCTCCTTTTCCGACATTCCTTCCTCTTTGCCAAACTATTGTTGTGACATACAGATGTCCCTTCCTCAAAAACCTTCCCCTCCATCAGATATTCCAGTCCTCTTTGCCATGCACTAAAAGCCATCATCTTCTCTCCTATTGATTCATAATTGAGGTTCTTCAAATAGTTCCAAATTCTGCCACTCAACTAGGACTGCAGTACCTACCAATAGAGACTATGAAGAATTCCCTTTTTCCACGATTATAGGCAGTTTTTGACACTGTTGTCAATTTTATTTATTACGATAAATAAGGTAGTGATACCTTAATTCGTCTTGTATGCCTAACACAGATTTTAGGTACAAAATAAAAATAACCAAATCGGAAACCCTAATATGTAGTGTAATTTATTTTAACCAAATTAACTTTTAATGCATTTTTGAACATGTTACATGAGATTTGTTTAACTATCAGTTATAGAAAATAGATCAAAAAATATATTCAATGAAGTATTTTTCATATAATATAATTGTAACACATCTAGACTAGATATCCACTAAACTCTTAGGTCTGAAATTAAAGTTTTCTTTGTTTATTAACTTAATTAGGCACACATAACAACGGTGCACAGATTTATTTTAAACTATAATAAATTTTTCACATTCCTCATTTACATAAAACCTCAATCTATAACTTTGGTTTATTCTGATAGTTACTGGAGCAATTTTTATGAACCTATGCACTTCCTGTATTAATGGTTGCAAAACTAAAAGAAATTGTACTTGCCTGTAAACTTAAGGGTCATATACTGGATGTTTCTTGACTTATATGAAAAACTTTGAGAAGGATTTGTTTCTCAAAAACGAAGTATAGTTCTACAATGCAATTTTTGCCTAGCGAAATTTGAAAAGGAGAAATTCACCTTGGAAAATTGAATTTATAATTTTTGTTTTGACAGAATATCAGAAACGACACATAGTTAAATTTAAATTTAAGTCCAATGATTAGTGTCACTGAGATTTTCAACCTACCAAGAAACGACACTTTAAAACACCACCCTTCATGAAATGACAGAGGTTATCATCCTCTTATTGACTAGAACTTCTGTTGCATTGGGTTTTGTGAATATTTTACAGTGCCTTTCTAACCAACACAAAAGGCCCTCTTGCTGCAAGGCACCCCACACAACACATATTACGTGTTACTGTACCATACTGCTATTTTTATATAACATTTTACAACTTCACTTTTGTAATGCGATATTACTATTTTAGAATTTTCAGACACACATACAGTCTACAAAGCATCTGCAGACTGAGTATGGACCAATACTCAGTCTGCAGGTGCTCCTCAGACTGTGTAAATGCCTGAAGACAGAGCCAGATTGCAGTCTCCAAAACGTCACAACTTTTGTTGCAAGGATACCATTGTGTTTGTTTGTGTTATCGTCCACAGTTTTTTTTTTGTGATTATTTAAAGTGATTGCATTTCTGCTGCGACGTCTCCATTCTGCTAATATGTTGTTCGTTTTATTTTGTCTGTTTATCATTATAATTATTTTTAGTCTGCTGTTTCACACTTGCCGATGGAATTTATTTTATGGAATAATGAGTTATTTATTAATTGTTTTTTTTTCACCTGGGTGCTTGTTTGTGTTCATTTATTTTCTTGTAACTCACTACTAAATTCCTTGCAGAAATGTTTATGTTAACTGTGTTTGCCAGTTACAAACAATGTCCTTTTGGTTGTTTACTTGTTTGTTTGTATTCTCAGGTTTTCTGTGACACACCATTTGCTGCATTGGCGTACGTCCAAAATACTTCTTTAATTTGCAGAATGGAAGTACAATTTAACATATCAGGAAGTATATAATAGATACCATTACAGCAGTGCTAGTTTTTGTACAGATATTTGCCTTAATTATCAATAGTAAGTCAACCTCTATATTTGTAAGTATACAAGCAAGTTTTGTTTGGTCAACGTTTTACTGTTGGCTTAACTTTACTCATGTTTTGACTTCCTTACTAATATCAAATCGAAGTCCATGAAGTAGATCTACTCTTGTTACATACAGTGTCTAAATTATTTTGTTTACTAAACTTGATACCAATGGTTAAATTTTACCCGGAATGCATTTGATTAATGTAGTGATTGACAGTGGTGTAGTAATGGCAGAGATTAATATTACCTCACTTAAGACTATTGTGCATTGTGTCAAATACACATTGGTCAAACAAATGTATTTAGTAAGCAAAAGGTATTATAACATTGTAAAACAATGACAGCAATCTATTAGATTCACATTTTTACGTAAAAATTTACATTGCTAAATAAATAATTTGCAAAGAAAATGCTACCTGTCCGAACACCTGTTATTTACACCTTAAAGTAAAATATAGCAGAGTGAACATGAGCTACACACTTGCATATATGTGATTTAAAGAAAATGTGCACGGGATCTTTGAAATTACATTGAGAGCCAAGAAATAGCAATATATAAGATTATTTTGGTAGGAAGTGTGAATACGTCTACTATGGAGAGCATACTACAATTTTTACATAGTATGACTGCGTATATATTTCAGAACAGTAAATGTAAACAATCTTTGACACACTATTGTTTTTCTTAAATATGTATATTTTAGTTAAAAGGAAAAATTTGTTACATTTTTACTACCTACAAGGTTTTGAACCAACAACTTAGTGACTCCACATTAATAAATGTGTGTTCAAGAAGAGAAACCATAAATTTTAAACAACTAAATTGCACCTGTACGAAATAAAAACATTAATCAAATAAAAACCAAATACTAGAGGCCATGTTCTAATGTCATGTTCCGTCTAATATATACGCCTGCTATATATTATCTAGGCCTTTTTGATTTAAATGTTTATTTCCTGGGCAAAAAATTAAATAGTTGCCCAGAATAATATTACTTAAATTTTTTTTAATGTTTATTTCGTGTGAAAAAACTTTGTGGATGATGTAGTTTAAGGCCCCTAAAAAGAGATGGTACTGTGGTCTAAGAGGCAGTGCGTGGAAACTGGTTACTCTGGAGCTTAATACTGATGTCACATTGTTTGTAGCTACATGGAATTGCCTGAACTGGGTAAACTTTGCACGATAATATTTCAGAACGACACTGTATTGAAAGAAAGACATAGAGACGCTAGAAAATTGTACGAAACTTTTGAACTTACAGGTTTATGTTCAGATTGTAATGTTTACTAACTTTGTGGCTAAAAATATGTTATTGGTAGGTAGTAAAACTATTGCAAGAAAAATCATTTGAGGTCTACAATGGAATATTAACAGCATGTGAACATTTTATTGCCATTTTATTACTTAAAATGCATAGTCATGGATGTGTATATCTATAATGTGGCCTAGATATTTAAATATTATAGTGTCA
This sequence comes from Medauroidea extradentata, assembly GCA_003012365.1. Lineage (NCBI taxonomy): Eukaryota > Metazoa > Arthropoda > Insecta > Phasmatodea > Phasmatidae > Medauroidea > Medauroidea extradentata. The sequence continues at coordinate 245 of PNEQ01043554.1, read as the reverse complement.
AGAATAAAAAAATATACTTTGCAGCATGACTACTGCACTCTGTACATAAAGGCTTGTCCACATACCTCGTCCTCGGACCACGGTCCGCGGACAGCTAACTGCTGATTGGTGCATGTGACCCTCTGATGCCACGCCCTTGTGTCCTAATGTCCCAAGGTCCCATGTCCCCAGATGATTCGTCAATTTTAACTTCGGTCCGCGGACGAGCCTCATGTTCATAGAAGAAGAAGAATAAATTTGTTTAT